>CAJVQA010004375.1:0-17686 GCA_910591915.1 Cetraspora pellucida | reverse complement strand
ACCACAATACCGATAAGTGATTAATAAAAGTCAAAAGACCAAAGAGGTCACCTAAAAAAAAAAAAAAAAAAAAAAAATAAATAATTTGTTTGTTTGTGATATTTTTTGTATTTGCAATATTAATTAGTTAAAAGGCTTCTTCTTAGATTAATTTGATTGTATGAGTTTGTTTGTTGTTAAGTATAAACCAACAGTCTAAATATTTGAAAAATTAGTTGTTAAGAATAGAGTTGAAAGTAGAGTTAAGAAAGGTAATAGAAGTAAGTTTGGTATTTGTAACAAATATTAACTTAGAAGAGTTAATTTGCAGGTTGGCTATTTAGTAAAAGGATACTGCTATTTGAGTAATTTGTTTTAACTTATTTTTGAATTAAGTAATTTATAATATGTTATTTATATAAGTAAGAACTAAATAGAAACCTAAATATGTTAATGTCAAAAAGGTTGTAAACTAGTTTTTTATAATGTTAAAAGAGTATAACTTGTAAATTAAAATGTAATTCTGTAGATAAGAGGGTTATAGTAAATACACCAAAATAATAATGTTATTGTTTTTTTTTAATCAATTCTATTTTTGACAGAATATAAATCTGTAAATCCAAAATTGGTTATAACTTGGTTGTAATAATTATTAAGCAGATTAGTAAGAACTTCTACTAGTTTAGATAGCATATTAATTTATATTAAAGATTTGCAAAAAAGGTTGGAGTTTATTAAGTTATAAGCCTTGCTCATATTCTGAAATATATGCCAAAGTTCTTTGGAGTTACAAGAAGCTTTTTCAATAATATTGTTAAGTATATGAATTAGTATTGCTATACTATTATCAAAAAAAGCAATATAGTTATAGAGAGATAGTATTAAATATAAAGTAAAAGTAGTATTTAAGTAGTTAATAAAAAGTTTGATATATAGTTTTTTAATATATTCTAAAAGACTAATAGGTTTGATATTAGTTAAACTTCTATCAAAAATAGGTATTTTGAAAATAAAAAAAATTCTTTCTTCTTTTTATTGTTTGAATATACAGTTAGTTGAAATGCATCTATTAAATAAAACAGTTATAGTTTGGAAAAATAGTAAACCTGCATGTTTAAGCATTTTATAACTTATGCCTAAAGGGCCACAGACTTTATTATTTAGAAGTTTTGCAAATGTGTTGGAAATTTCTTCTTTGAAAAATTTTGCTAATGTCTCTTAATATCATTCTAAGTAAATGTTTATTTTAAATTGATATTCATTATACTAAAAGTTGTAAATTTGTTAATTAATTTGTTTATATACTATCTATTAATCAAAGTGTTGTTAAATATGCATTTTAATTTCCTATACTTCTGTAACAACATTATAATCTGTTTAATGTTGTCAAATTTTACAGAGTTTTTATAATGATTTAGTATGCTATTAATTATTGATTTTGGTTAGAACTAAAGTTTATCATATTTTTTGACTATATTTTTATTAATTTGTTGTCTAATTATTTTAATATTTTTAATATTGTATATATGATAAAGTGCTTTTTACTTGTTATTAGCTTTTGAGATCTAGTCAGTTAGTAGATTATATCTAATTGGTAAAGAAAGAATAGTGAGATTATTAGTATTATTAAGTTGTTAAATTATATTATTAAGTTGTGTAAAAATATGTGTTTGGTTTTATAATAAGTTTTTAATTTGTTAAATTATATTTCTTAGCTTTTTAAGACTGTTATATAGAAAGAAAGCTTTGGCAGAGTATATATGTTAAAAGTTGTATATTGTTACTTTTTTGTTGAGAATATGTTTAAGAGCAGCTAAGATAACACTAGTCTAAATTTTGTATCATATTGCTTCTAAGAATTCTGGTGTATTAACAGTTGTAGGTGTATGATTAGAACTAAGATTAGTAGCCACTTAATTTGTATATAATTGCCAAAGGTTTTTATTTATTTTTTTATAAAAAAATATTTGTTTTTAAGTTTTGGTTATAGAATATCATTTGTCTGAATAAGTATAAGAAAAAGACCAAGAGAAAATTAAAATTTTGTAATTACTATTTGTGCTAGTTTTAAAGTCATTAGTATTGTATAAGGTAAGGTAGCAAATAATTAAGTAATTTGCTTAAATGTACTGTAGTTAATTCAACTTTGAAATTGACTGCTTTGTCAAGTGTTAGTTAATAATCAAGTATAAGCAGCTAGATTATACATATTGTTATATTGAAGAAAGTATAATAATTTGTATTTAATAGAGAAAAAGTATAAGCTATCATTAAAGGCATTGAAGTCTTTTAGAATAATAGGTTGTAAACTTAAACTTATAGCTTGTTGGAGCTATAAAATAACAGTATTTTGAATAGTTAATTTGAGTTAGATATTATTACAAGGCAAATATACTAATATAATACTAAATTTAGTATAACTAAAAAAGTTATGTATTTTGTAAACATGTGGTTTGAGCCAGTTATTAATCATAATTATAGTACCAGCTTTTGGGCTGTTATTGCATAACTAATAATATATAAAGTGTTTAGATTTTTGTAACTTTGTTATTGCATTTGTGTTAGCTATTTTAGTTTCAGTAATACAAACTATATTAAGATTGTTTGTTAGACAAAAGTTTTTTCACATTTGTTATTTAAAGTTTTTATTGTAGTTTTAAACATTGTAAGTACTAATTGATAGCTTGAAAAGTTCAATAGAAAGAGTAAATTGTAAATCTTCATTTATCAAGTTGAAGACCTAAGATGTGATTATATATTTAAGAGAGTATATTTGTTTGTGTTTACAGCTTTAAAGTATATAAAAGTTTTGTATTTGCTTTGTGATTTAAATTTAGTATTAGTAAATGTATGATCAGAAGTTTGAAAATTAAATTAAGATTTAAGAGATATATTAAGAAAATTATTAGTAAAAGAAATATAATGGTTTGGTAATATAGTAAGCTTATATAGTAGATATATGAGAGCTTCTGTTTTGTTTATTTATTTATTTATTTTTTTCTCTTAAGCAGTCACATTAGTACTTTATTAAGATTTTGGAATTTTTTTTTTTTTTTAATCATTGACTATCTTGCTGAGATCTTTTAGTGATTCTCATATTTTTTTAAACTAATGTTCTTAATATACTTTTGGATCTGAACCTTGACCTCTTCCAGTCCATACTTTTAAACTTTCTAGAAACAACTATTATATTGATTCTTGCCAGTATCGGAAGTCTTCACCAAGCTCTATCAAAAACTGGCTATTACTATGAGTTCATATAGTATCTCTCATTGTCAGACTTTTCAGCCTCACATTACATCTTATGACTTTGGTTATTCTAAATTAGGTTCTAACTTGTATTTATTAATGGGTGACTTCTCAATCACAAGTCACTTGCCTTTTCTAGAAATAAGTCTATCTGATGACATCCTGTGTCTCTAGTACCATGGTGTTGCAATTCTCTAGATTTTGAAATTATATTTGCAATTACATAAATATTCTTAACAACTAAGTCTAGTATTACCTAGTCATCTTACTGATACCTAAGTGCAACCTGTCATATTATTTCAAACAGAAGTTAGCTACTTGTTTAACTACTTAAAGTTTATAATGAAAGAGTCTTTTCTTTTTCAGACAAGTTTCAAAATTGTTTTTTGTTTCTGTTTTAATTTATTTTTTTTTTTTTGTTCTTTCTTTCTTTTTTTTTACTTTTACTAATTAGCTTTTTTTTTCTTATTTGGTTCTAGCTTCTTTTTTTTTTTCCTCTTTTTAATCTATCTATTATTTCTGCTTTTTCTTTCTATTCACTAATTTTCTTATATCAGACTCTCTATACTTGTTCATAAAATATATTTCAGGCCATACTTGCTATTACATTTACAAACTGCTGTTTTAACTTTACATTTAGGAGCTGCTATAACCAATTTTGTGTTTCTTTCAGAATTAGGTTTTTAATTAGTATCTCTCTTATTTTCACTTTTTTTGCTTTTGTTTTTTCAAAAAGTGCTATATATAATATATATAGAAAAATTTGGATTTTTTCTTTTTTTTTAAGTCTCTTTCAGGCTGTTACGATAATTACTTTTTGAATTCTTTTCTATAGGTTTTCTTGTCCTTTATATGTTGCCAAATGCATCTATATTTCTTTAATTTTATCTTGACATACTTGGCATTTTGTTGTTGTATATATATCTGGTCTTTTTTGTTAAGTTCTTCTAAAGTTAAAAGTTTATTTATTATACATTTTATAAATGTACTTCTTCTAACACTAATTCTTCTTGTTGTACAATGCACCTTGTTAGTTATCTTTAGTCTTTTTCAAAAATATGTTCAATCATAAATTATAACTTCTAATTTTGGTTCTAAGTCTTTAATTACTCTTGTTTCTTTCTATTCTGCTTCTAATCTTGTATTTATTATTAATTTATATAGCAATCTTGCTAATATATTAGTTTATTTGTTTTTTTATTCTAAGCAGTACTTTATCTCTTTACAATTGACTTTTTTAATCTAAACTATCTTTTTACTTCTTCTTTTTTCTTTATTAGGCTATCAGTTTTGTTATTCTATCTATCTTTATTATGACTTTTTATTTTAACTAATTTTAACTAAATGTTTTTTGTTATGATAAGGTCTTTAATCTTCATTATCTATATTGTGTTCTTCTTTTTAATAATCTTATTTATGTTTGCTTGTTTTAAACTTCTATTAATATTTCTTATTGTAGCATTGCTATCTGTATATATTTCTAATTGTTTTCTCTTTAATATTATTAAAATTGCTTATATATTGCTGCTAACTTAGCTATCATTAATGTTTGCCATTCTTCTAAACTTAGTGCTACTTTCTCTTCTGACCATTTTTGTGTTTTATTTGTTTGGACCCATCTTATACCCATCTTATTTTCAGTTACTATATCTTTTTTGATCTTCATACTTGCTATACTATACATGTATATTATATATTTGTTCTTGTTTTTTGTTATATTTCTTTTTAAAACTTCTATTATTTCTTAATTGATATTCTTGTTTAGCTTTTGCTGTCTAGTGATTTCTATATCTAATTCCTTTATTATTCTAATCTCTTTAAGTTTCTGCTTTTTATTTTCTGATCTATTTGTCTTTATTGTTTCTGTTATTGATCTATTGTTATATTAATTTTGTTATTGCCACTTTTTATTAATATATTAAAAATTCTGTTAATTTTGCTATTTACTATAATCTACTATTAGTAGCTATTTTTTATTTGTTCTACTCTTGAACAATCTTCATATCTATTTATTTTGACTGCTAATTCATCTTTTCTGCTTTGCATTTCCAGTATTCTCTAGTATCTTCTTTTTCTTTTTTTGATTATTTTTCCTAACCGCCTATGATTTTGTATGCTATATACTATTTATTCTTTTCTTTTCTTATCTTTTGATATACTTTTCTATTTAATTTGCATTGCTTGCATATTTTGTCTGTTTGTTTTGAAGTCTCTTTTGATTTCTCTGCTTTCTAGTTTACTAAACACTATTAGTTCAATTATTTTGAACTATTCTGCTTTTTTTCTTTAGCTTAATAGATCTTAATAGTTTTTTAGCTATTGCTATATGATTAAGCTTTTTTTTTTTGTATCAAATAGCTGATTTAGATATACTAAACCTTCTTCATTTACTTTAGTTCTACTTTTCTTTCATAAACTAGTATCTACAAGTTTATTTATTTTGATATTATATCTGAATATTGTCTATAAGTTGCTTTCTGTTCTTATATTTATCTTTAATTTTCTTACTTTTAAAATTGTTAAACAGGGCAAATTATTTTTTTAACTGTCTATATTTTCTAATATTTTTTCTATTTTCTATATATCTTCTGTTAGGCTCACTTTTTGGCAACCTTGTGTTATTCTTAGTTTTGTTAGCTGTTATGTCTGTTTAATCTTGCTAATAGTACATTTACTTGTTTTATTACTATCTTTTGTCATAATGTTCTGCAACTTCTGAGGTCTTTGTATTTTATTATACAGTTCTCTAATGTTCTTTGTAGATTACTTTTCTGTTTTATCAGGCTTATCATTAATTAATGTATTTACTTAAACTTTTCTCTGACATCTTCATTAACTGTAATATATAACTTAGTTTTGATATTATTACTATATTGTTTATATATGCAATTTGACTTATTGTTATTTTTTTGTATTTGAGATCTTTTATTGTTTGGCTTATTATTTTTTTTACTTTTTTTTTTACTAGTGCTTCATGCATTCTGTTGTTTAGCTATATTTTTAGTATTTTTTTTTTTTTTTTTAAATATTAAGGTAAGTACTTATAATCCAAGATTTTATTGTTAGTATATTTGGCTAATGATTGCTTTACAACTACAGGGGGCAACCATAGAGAGAGTATATAACTAGCCACTTGTACAACTAATTATTGTCTAATTTAAGTAGTTCACCTGAAGATTCTACACTAGCTGCCATACCTGAAACCCACTTGTAGATTTTCTATTTAACTACTCTGTTTCCATATCCACCCATCTACTTCTGCTTACTAACAACTCTGGCCAATATTAATAAAAATATGCCATGGCCACTAAGTCTTTAAAGCAGTTCTTTGAAACCTTTGACCTTGTACTAAACCTTCCAGAATCTTCTGTATCCTATTCTTATAGCTAACCTGGTATTGCTATAGCTAAGACCAATACTGGCAGTCAGGGCATACTATTAAACCAATATGCTCTTGTAGAGTTCATCCAACCCTGGTACTAACTTCACAATATATTCTTACTACTTTGGTATTCAATTCAAGTTCTACCAAGCTGCCATTCCAAATAGCCCAGAAAGGTAGATCGAAACCACACCTTTGGTTTACATGTTTGCTAGCATGTACTCTTTTTTTTCAGAACCTGGAAATTTTGGCAGTCTGGTTGGTTCATCTGGTCCCTTCTCAAAGACCAGCACATTTGCTCAGTTTCACAAGTTCTAGCTCTGTTTCATAAGTCTAGTCTTTACAGTAGTATTATCGAAAGCTTGGGTTACTTCTCTATTCAGGTCTTTCAAGTAGGCTTCTATCTTTCTTCTATTGGTTCCTATGATTTACATGGCTATGAGGACTTATTGTAGGTTTGCACCACCTGGTACTGGTTTGCATTTCTTTATGTAACCACAGACATTGTCTCAAAAGACAATGTCATGTGACTATTACACAAATGCCATATGACTTGCCAGTCATGCTAATGTGATATAGATTACAGGTGTCTTATCCCAACCAATTGCAAGAGACAGTTAACTGTAATACAGGAAGAATTTTCAAATTTTCTGTTAACACTGGGATTTGAACTCTGAACCTGCCACTTGGAAGTTAACAACCTAACCACTTTACTAGGTTGCCATATCTCTATATTTTTAGTAATTGAACTATCATGTTTTTTGGTTTTTTTATTATTTTGTTTTTCCTAAATATTACTTCTTTTTTTTCTTTTTTCAATTTCATGTTTATTATTAACAGCTTTGATTTTACTTCATTTATTTTTATATTATTCATTATAAAGAATTTTTCTAATATTTTTAAGCTTTTTAACAGTTACTGTCTACTATTTGCAATCCATGTTGTATCATCTGCATATGCAATTGTTGCTTAATGATACTTTGTAATATTGTTGTATTGTGTATTTTTTTCTATTTGTTGCTCTAATGTATAGCCTAAACTTTTATCTTTTTGTACTTTTTCTAGTAATGGATTATAAAAGAGTTGTTATATTAGTAGTAATATTACTTCATCCTGATCTATACTATCTTCTATTGTTATTTTTTCTATTAAACTATAAGCTATGATAATTTTAGTTGTCTTTTGTAAAAAAAATTTAAAATGTATTTTATAATTTATTTGGATATTTTGACTCTTTACAATGCTAATTCAAGACTTTTAAGTAGAACTGAGTTAAATACCTTTTTTATGTCTTACAAAAGTATTTATACTTCTTTGTTTTTCTTTTTTGCTTCTTCTATTATTATGTTTAGGATATTTACTAGTTGTTCTGTTGAGTTATCTGAAAGGCCTGCATAGTTTGGTCCTCTAAATGTTTCTTTTTTCATAAATACTTTGGCAAGCCTTTTTGTTACTATCTTTGTTATGATCTTTCTAAATGTTTTTATTAGAGCTATTGGTTAAATATTATTTAAGCTATATCTCTATTCAACATCTTTTAAAATTGGATAAACTTGTGCTATTTTTTATTTAGTTGGTATCTCTCCTACTTTTAAACATAAATCTGCAAAGCTTCTAAATACTTTATGTGTTTTCCTTCTTGCTTACTTTATTAGAATATAACTTATACCTAATATGCCTAAAGCTATTTCTATTTTTAATTCTTTTAGTACTTCTTTTTATTTTCTTTTTATAATTTTTTGTTCAACTTTTGTATAATATTCTTTTTTAATATCCTTTCATAGTTTGTATATTTTTTTTCACTCTTCTAACATCTTTTTTAGTTTGGTATTTTTTTTCTAAATTGCTTCTTGTAATGTTTTGTTACTTCTTTCTTAACTTCTTCTGGTCTTGTTAACAAACTTGTTTCTTCTTCGATCTGCTTAATAATTTTGTCAAGTATTATCTTTTTATATGACCTATTTAAGAGACTCACTACTATTTGCCTTTGGTCTGTCTTAATCATTTTGCATTTTTTATCTATATTTTTTTCTATTTGTCTTCTTTGTATTTGTTTTCATTCATTTATTCTTCTTTCTTGTAACAACTTTTTTTAACCTTTCATATCTTCTATCTATGCATTTAAGCATTGTTTTTGTAGTTTTGATAGTTTTGCACCTATTTTTTTGTCTAGTTCTTTTAATTGTTCATTAATTCTGCTTCTTTCTTTTTCTATTACTTTCTGATTATTCTTTGTCTTTGCATATTTAATTAGTCTTTGCATTTTAACAACACTTTTTTCTTCAGTTGCTGTTCTTTTAGGCTTTTTCTTTTATTTGTTATTGTGTTATATACTTTTTTTTTGAGTATGTGTTTGCTTGCTACTGTAATAATTGCTTCTTTTATTATATTTCAGATGTTATTTATTTTGCTTATTCTTTTACCTTCATTTTGTTCTTTTTTTTAAATGTTTTTTAGAGTTTTTTTAGCTTCTAATCAGTTCTGTAACTCTTGCATATAGTTTTTTCAATCTTCTGTTTTTGCTTAATCATATAAAAATATTGTTCTTAACTGCTTCTTTCTCTTAATCTTTGCTTTGCTTTTTTCTGCTAATATGTATTTAATTCACATTTTTGTTATTACTATTTTATGATTACTCTTTGTGATTTCTTTTGCTTCTTTAATTTTTGCTTTTTGCAGCTCTGTTGCTAGTCCATCTGACACTTATATATAGTCAATTCTTGTTACTGCTTTTTTATTTGACCATGTATACTGTTGTTTTGTTAAATGCATATTTATGTATATGTTACTAAAATCTTATTTTTTTATTTAATGAAAAATTAGTAATCTTTTATTGTTTGCTATTTGTAGATGTAGCTTATCTAAAAAATTGTCTGCTATGTGATTAAAGTTATCTATTATAACTATTTGTGTTTGTTTTTTTCTTTTTAAAACTGTTTTTATAATTTTTTGCTAAATACTTTTTTCTACTATCTTGTTACTTAGTAGTATATAAACTGCAATAATTACAAGTTTCAGTTGCTTAAAGTATAGTGTAATTTCTATCATGTACTCACTTATCTTTTTGACTACATCAACATATTTTTTCTATTGTTTATCTATCAAGATTCTGACACCTGATCTTTTTTTTTTATCTTCTGCTGCATTTACTCAGTACTCTATATACAGTATTTCTTCTTTTCAGCATACGTTAAGAATTTTTCTTCTCTTTCTATAAGATTTATTTTTGTAATTTACAATATTGTGATTTCTTCTTCTTCTGCCCAGTTAAGCAGATTTCCTAATTTTCAACCTTTGGTTTTGAGTTTATTAACATTATGGTATATGAATTTGATTTTTTTTTCCTTTCTTTATACTTTTCTTTTAGATTCTTTTGCATCATTTTTGTGTTTTCGGGTTTTTTTTCTTTTATTTTGTTTTTTCTTTTTTTAGACCAGAAGATATATCTTTTTTTTTTCATCAAAAACTTCTTTTTTTTGCAGAATTTACTAATCTTCTCATTTGTATTCATAGGTTTAACTAAGGCACTTTTAGAAGTAATTAGTCAGATCTTCTTTTATATCTAGCTAAGTATCTTCTAATTAGTTTAGTCTATTCAAGATTTGACTTAAAACTTCTTTTATCTGTCTTGTTTTCACTTGTACTTGTGTATTTAGTTTTGTCTTCTTTTCAATTATGTTTTTATCATTTCCTTCTGCATTAGTATTTTTATCTTCTATTTTTCTATGTTTTGTAACTAGAAATTACTTTTTATCTTAATGTATCTTCTATTTAGAATCTGATTATTTTTGTCTTAGCTTTTTTTGTCAGTAGTATTTCTATCTCCTAATTACTCTTTAATATTTTGTGTTTAAGAATCATTTCTTGTTTCTGTGTATCTTCTGTTCAGACTTTGGCTAGTTTTTTTTCAGCTTCTTTCTCTTCTTCCTCTAACACTTTATCTTTTCTTTACTTCTTTTCTTTTTTGTTTAGCCAGAATACTTGAAAATTGTTATATCTAATTGGTTTTAATTGAGCTGCCTTTATTTCTTTTTTTGTTACAAGTGTAATTATTGCTGTTCTTCTTTGATTTCCATTTCTGTTTGGTAGAATATAAACTGATTTTATATCTTTGCTTCTTAGACAATATAATAGCAAAACTTCTAAAGCATTACTTGGCAGTTTCAATATTTTTGCTATATACTGACTTTGCTTTTGTCTTGCTTCATAATTTTCTTTACCTTCTGTTACTCTTACTAATTTGTTATTATTAACTAATAAGGACTATGGCATGTCTTCTTCTTTTGATTCTTCTATTTGAACTATTGTGAGAGACTTGTATTTGAATCTTTTAATTCTTGTTATATGTACTTTTTTAAATCTTTTACAAATATATTCAAGCTTTTTTCTGTTTATATCTGTTGGTAGGTTCCAAATTGTTATATATTTTAGTTTTTGTATTTTTTCTTTCTTAGTTTCTATTTGGTCTTCTTTAAGTTCTTTTTTGCTTTTTTGCTATTAATATTTCTTCTTCTTAGCTTTTAATATATTGTTTCTTTTTTTTTAATATTCTTGTCATATATTTTTTTCTTTTCTTTTTTGTTTATTCTTTTTTCTTCTATGATTATTCTGTACTAATCACTTTTTTTTTTGCTAATTCTTTGTATTGTTTCATTTTAGTCAAAGTCTACTTTTATTCTTAGCTTTTCTTTTTTAAATATTTTTTTGATATTTTTGATATGCTCATTATTTTTTAGTAATCATTTAATAAAGTTTATATGTTCTTTTTTGGTCTTTCTAGATATATTATGTACTAATATGTTTGCAAATAGGCTGTTGTTTTGATTGCAGTCTCTTTTGCTTAGTGCCCATATGCTTTTTTTAAGTAATACTTATACTATATCAATTTTTTTTTATTTTTTTGTTTTTTTTTTTCTATTATTGATTTCTGTCTTAATTCTTTTCTATTTATTTCTACATCTTATTGTTCTTGTTTTTTTTTTGTTTTTGTTCTTTTTTTTTTATAAGTGGATGCTTCAGCTTCTACTTGGCTATTATATGTTTGCCTTATCCTTATATTATTTCTTTTTTTGCAGTTTCAACATTTTTTTGTAAACTTTTATTAACCTCTTCATTCTTCTTTTTTTTTTTTTGTCTCTATCTTCAGCTCTTTTGCTTTTCCTCTATTTCATTTGTCTGTTGTTGTTCTTTTTTCTTTTCTATGCTTATTTTAACTTGGTACTATTTTACAAAATTAAGTTTTTTCTCAGGTTGCTCTTTTTTTACTTTTTTTAATATTTTTCTTATTATTCACAGAAGGGCTACTTCATTTGAGTCTTGTTTTATAAGTGCTGCAATGATGTTATTTTCTTTACTAGGTATTGCATATATTTTGCTTGCTTTATTAAAGAAGATTTTATTATGTACACTGTTTATTGCCTCATATGCCCTTCTTGTGAGGATTGCATTTAAACTTTTTCTATATTCTCTTATCAAACTTCTATTCATATTATATAATTGTTTCCTAACTGCTTCTAAGTTATATGTTGTATCTAGATTAAACTAGTTTGATATACATGTTTATTTGTTTACTTTGTCTATCATATTGTGTCTTCTTATATAACTTAAAGAATCTATAAGACAAAATTATAGCAATTTTTCAAATTTTTCAAAAATTTTTTACTTTTCATCAAAAATTCTTTATATACTGTTTTCTATGATCTTTATAGCTTCTTTTTTATATCTTTACTAATAAACTATATGCAACTTTTGCTATTTTGTTTTTTTTATTAGTATCTTAAGTTTTGTTTTCTAGCCTAGTTATTAAGTTTTTCTAAGTTTTGCTTTTCTAAAATTTTTGATCAGAGGATCTACAAAAGAGAGTTTTTTCTTTTGTCTATCTTTAGTGTTATCATAGAAGTATTTAGTAAATATATAGAGTTGATTTGTTATAAGTATTAAAAAAAACTTTTATAATAGGTTGAAAATATAATAGAGAAAAATAATAATATTAGAAGAATTTGTTATAACAGATGTTCAAATTATAAAAATTTAATAATGTTGATAATAATTTGATTGTATATTTTCTGTAGAGTTATTTACTATTTTAAGCTCAGTTTTTATAGCTGTGAAAGGTGCTATAGCCTGCTCTATATGTTGGATTCAATTATCATTATCTTGGTTTTTTTGTCTAAATAGACTTACCAACCTGTCTATTTATATCATTCTTTTTTAAGAATGGTCTACTAAATGTAAAAGATATTATTATTTTAGAAGCAATAGCTGCATTTATAAATTCTACAAAAAAAATATTAAAAAAGACTATAAAAGATTGTCAAAAATAAAGCAATAAGTTTTGATTTAAGTTTGGTTCAAGAATAGGGTTTTAGTAGTTTGGTTGATATTAGAAGGATCTTGGTTTGTATTAAAGTTAGACATAATAATGTCATCATCAAAAATTGTTAAGAAGTTTGATAGAGTTTGGTTTGTTTGTATCAGATAGTTTAACTGTGTTGTTAATAATAGTTAAGTTGGATTTAGATTTGAAGAAGTTAGTGCTAATTTTAGAAGCTTTAAATTGTACTTTAAATTTTAAAAACAAAGTTTTTTTGCTTCTGGATAAAATTGTTCTTTAAAAAAAGGAGTGTGGCAACCTAGTAAAGTGGTTAGATTGTTAACCCCCAAGTGGCAGATCTAAAGTTCAAATCCCAGTATTGACAGAAAATTTGAAAATCCTTTCTGTATTATGGTTAACTGTCTCTCGCAATTGGTTAGGATAAGACACCTGTAATCTATATTACACTAGCATAACTGGAAGGTCACATGACATTTGTGTAACAGTTACATGACATTGTCCTTTGGAACAAGGTTTGTGGTTACATGAAGAAATGCAAACTGGTACTAGGCAGTACAAACTTACAATAAGTCCTCGTAGCCATGTAAATTATAGGAACCAATAGAAGAAAGATAGAAGCCTACTTGGAAGACCCGAGTAGAGAGATAACCCAAGCTTTCAACAATGCTACTGTAAAGACTAGACTTATGAAATGGAGTTAGAACTTGTGAAACTAGGCAAATGTGCTGGTCTTTGAGAAGGGACCAGATGAACCAATCAGGCTACTGAAATTTCTAGGTTCTGAAGGAAAAGAGTACATGCTGGCAAACATGTAAACCAGAGGTATGGTCTCGTCCTACCTTTTTAGGCTATCTGGAATGGCAGCTTGGTGAATTTGAATTGAATACCAAAGTAGTAAGGATATGTTGTAAAGTAAATACCAGGATTGGGGTGAACTCTACAAGGGCATAGCAGTTTAATAGTACACTCTGACTACTAGTGTTGGTCTTGGCTATAGCGATACCAGGTCAGCTGTAAAAATAGGATACAGAAGATTTTGGAAGGTTTAGTACAAGGTCAAAGGTTTTAAAGAACTGCTTTAAAGACTTAGTGGCCATGGCATATTTTCACTAGCATCAGCTAGGATTGTTGGTAAGCAAAGGTAGGTGGGTGGATATGGAAACAGAGTGGTTAAATAGGGAACCTACAAGTGGGTTTCAGATATAGCAACTAGTGTAGAACCTTCAAGTGGACTACTTAAATTAGACAATAACTAAAGTTGTACAGGTGGCTAGTTGTACACTCTCTCTATGGTTGCTCCTGTAGTTGTAAAGTAATCATTAGCCAAATATACTATCAATAAAATCCTGGGTTACAAGTACTCACCTTAATATTTAAAAAAAAAAAAAAAAACACTGCCAGTTAGTTTATTAGACTTAATTTTTATAGTATAATTATAGTTACAAAATCATTTAGTACTATATAGCTATTCTAAACTATCCTAATTCTATTCTACTAACTTTACTTAATTATCTATATGGTATTTAAGTCTGTATCTGCCACATACCTGCATACAGTTACTTTTAGCTACTACTTGTAATTAGAACATATCATTAAACTGTTATACAGACAAGAATACTTTTACAATTTAATATAATACTTTAATGTTAAGAATACTATCTTCTGTAATTATATTTATGTATCTTATTTATATGTTTTATCTGGTTTTTTTTTTTTTTTTTTTTTAAATATTAAGGTAAGTACTTGTGATTCAGAATTTTATTGATAGTATATTTGGCTAATTGTTGTATTTAACCACAGAAGGTAATTATAAAAAAGTATACAACTAGCTACTTATATAACTTTAGTCATTGTTTAATTTAAGTAATCTGCTCAAAGGTTTTACACTAGTTGCTATATCTGAAACCTGCTTGTGGTTTTTATTTAAACATTTTATTTTTTGTATTTATCTGTCTACTAACAATTCTAACTAATGCTAATAAAAATATGTTATATTTACTAAGTTTTTAATGCAGTTTACTTATATAAGAAACCTCTAACCTTATACTAAATCTTTTAGAATTTTATGTATTCTATTTTTATAGCTAACCTAATATTACTATGGTTAAGATCAACACTTGCAGTCAAAGTATATCATTAAGCTGCTATGTTCTTATAGAGTTTACTCTAACTCTGATACTGACTTTACAACATATTTCTACTACTTTGGTATTTAAGTCAAGTTTTACTAAACTTTCAAACCAAATAGTCTAGAAAGGCAGATTATAACCATACACTTTTGGTTTATATGTTCTTTGGTATATATTTTTTTTTTCAAAATAAATCCTAGCAGCCTGGTTAGTTTTATTTGGCCTTTTCTCAAAGGCTGGCTTTTTGTTTAGCTTTACAAGTTCTAGCTCTATTTTATAAATTTAGTTTTTACAGTAGCACTATTAAAAGTTCAGACTACCTCTTTATTTGAATCTTCTAAGTAGACTTTTGTTTTCTTATCTAGTTTCTGTGATTTATATAGCCTAAAGACTTATTATAGATTTACACTATCTGGTATTAGTTTGTGTTTCTTTATACAATATTATGCAAATGCCTAGACCTTTTAGTTCTGCTAGTATAACATGAATTATAGATATCTAATTCTAACTAAATACAAAAGACAGTTAACTGTAATATAGAAAAAATTGCAAATTTTTGCTATCACTAAAATTTGAACTTTAAACTTATCACTTGGGATTGACAACCTATCTACTTCACTAGGTTGTCACATCCTCTATCTGGTCTTGTTTTTTTTGTTTTCTAATTTAACTATATCTAGTAATATCTTGTTTTTTATATTTTTTACCTTTTTGTTACTATACCAATTTCAAATTGGTTATTCTCAGATATGTTTAATTCTTATAATCTTTTATTTTTAATATGCCTGTTATTGTTTTTCTTAAGGTTTTCTGACAATGTTTCAGAATTTGTAATGAACCTGTATTTCAAGCCAAATCTGCTATCATTATTAGTTTTTTTAACCAATCTGTATCTTAAGTCAAATCTGTTATTACTATTTTTACAGATGTCTTAATTTTTAACTTTATACAATAACTCAATATTGCATATTACTTTCAATATGATGCTTCCTTTTATAGTAAAGACTAGAACTTATTACACTTACAATTAGATCAATTCTGATTATATTTAGAGTTTTTCTAATCTCAATGATACTATACTACTATATATTGCAAGCTTCTAGCTTATTTAATAATATTTGCAAGACAATTTTGATTATACTTAGAGAGTTATACTGATTTTAGTAATGTTATACTATCTTGCAAATCTTATCTCATATTGGTTGGTTGATTTTAGTCTTGTTTGTTATAGACTTCCATATAGGTATAACTAAAATTTGATTTGATGTCTTTTCTTTGTACAAAAAGTTATATGCTAATCTTTAAGATTTTTTCTTTTATAATTAAATTATTTAGCTATGTCAAAGATGCTTCTAATTTTTAGTTAGGCCAATCCTTTATTACAAGCTATCTGCATATTTACTACTTTTTTTATTATTCTAGTTATAGTTATTTTCAGATTACTTTTTTAATCAAATTCTTTTTTTGAATTCTAATTAGAACTTATTTGCACAATCTGTTAATTATGATTCCAAACAAGTATCTTACAAGTTGGGTGCAAAGATGTTGGTATTGCCTATATTAGAAGATGTAAGAATGTTGATGCTGCTCTAGTTTTAAAGACTTATATATATAATCTTTCTATAACTATAACTTTTTATAATGCTACTGTTATACATAGTGCTATACTTTATAATTAGATTTTTTTTAAAAAATTTCTTTATTTTAAATTTATATTTGCACTTGAACTTTTTTTTACAAGACTTTATATTTGATTAATAGCTCTAATAAGTTACAGAAACAAAATTGTCTTTAGTTTGACTTGAACTATTAATCTTGTTTATAGAGGATTTAGAAGCTTATCACTAAACTATAGAATCTAAACTCTAACTATATTTTAAGAAATATATATAATTTGATAATATAATAATAAGCTAATAATTTAAAAACAGTTAAAAAATTTAATATATTTTAGATAATATTTAAAACTAAATACTAATATATTAACAAGTAAATAAAAATATTTTAAAAAAAATATTTACTAATATATTTATAATTTTTTAATTATATTTTAAAGATTAAATAAATTATAAAAGATATACTATTGGCTTGTTAATAATTTTTTTTTATTATTTTAAACAATATTTTGTTGATATATTTGATAATTTATAAAATTTTGTATATATAAAATATATTATTATATCTTCTTAAAATTTTAAAAGTGATTTAATATTTATAATTTTAATATTAATTATTATTTAATAATATTAAAAAAATAACAATAGTTTATTAATATTCAATGATATTTTAATATTATTATATTATTTTAATTATTTATAAGTGATATTTTTGTTAATTGAATATATTTAATATAAATTTGATAATATTGTTTATAGGATGTGGTAACCTAGTGAAGTGGTTAGGTTGTCAACCCTTCAAGTGGTAGGTTGGGTGTTCAAATTCTATCGATAGCGAAAATTTAGATAATCACCTATGTAATATTCGTATTATAGCAATTGTTACTAACGATTGGGTTAGGATACCTGTAATGGCGGTTGCACCAGCATGACTGGCAGGTCATGGGGCATCTGTGTAAGTATGGCGTTACACAGAGGAATGCAAACCGACAAATCG
>CAJVQA010004374.1:0-17687 GCA_910591915.1 Cetraspora pellucida | reverse complement strand
TTTAATCTTGAAATTATATAGAATTAAAATAAATAAAAAATTATTAAATTTAATAAAATAGTTGTTGAGATATTTAAACTTAAAGTTAAGAAAACTTTTATTTAAAAAAACTTTGTCCCTTTTCTATTGACTTTCCCTTATATTTTAATAAAGAAGAAGTATTATAATGAATTGGAATATTTTGTATTCCTATAATCAAAATCAGATAAAATTTATACTATTTAATTTCTCTTATCAAAAGAAATTAAATAGTATAAATTTTGATTACAGAAATACAAGATATCTTAATTCATTATAATATCTCTTTTATAATATTAAATACAAAAAAGTATTATAACAAATTAAGAATATATTGTGATTCTATAATTAAAGTTAGATAAAATTTATATTATTCAATTTCTTTATTAAAAAAAATCAAATAATATAAATTTTATTCAATTCTGATCACAAGTTATAATATATTTCTAATTTGTGATTTTTTTATTTTTTATAAAAAAATTTAAATTAAAATATTTTGTAATCTAGTAATTAAAACTAATAATTTTGTTTTTATTCATCTAAGCTTGATAAAGCAAATCAAATAATATTAAAATTATTTAATTTTAATTATTGTATTCTATGTTACAATTAAAAATATTTTAATTTCATCATAATATTTTTTCTTCTCTATATTATAGAATGTTGCATACAGTACTTTCTTAAAAAAATATCTATTTAATTAAGTAATTTAAATTAATAATTTTGTTATTTGATTAATTTACAAATAGGGTGCAAACATTTAATACTTTTTAATATGATCAATTAAGGCAATTGAATATCTAAGAGGTATGGTAACCTAGTAAAGTAGATAGGTTGTCAACTCCCAAGTAGCAAATCTAGAGTTCAAATCTCAGTAATAGCAAAAATTTGTAATTCTTTCTGTATTATAGTTAACTGTCTTCTGTGATTGGTTGGAATAAGACACCTGTAACCCATATTATATATACCAGTATGACTAGAAGGTATAGGCATTCATGCAATGTTGTATGAAGGAACACAAACCAGTACTGGGTGGTGTGAACTCAAGATAAGTTCTTAGATCATGTAAACTATAAAAACAAGATAGGAAGACAGAAGCCTATTTGAAAAACCCAAGTAGAAAGATAACCCAAACCTTCAATAGTGCTACTGTAAAGACTAAATCTATGAAATGAAGCTAGAATTTGTGAAACTAGGCAAAGAGCCAGCTTTTGAGAAGGGGCTGAATGGAATCAACCAGGCTGCTGAGATCTATTTCAGAGAAAAAGTTTATATATCAGCAAACATATAAACAGAAGTGTATAATATAATTTGCCTTTTTAGGCTATCTGATTTAAGAGCTTGATAAAACTTAAATTGAATACCAAAGTAATAGGAATATGTTGTGAAGTCAGTACCAAGGTTAGGATAAACTCTACAAGAGCATAGCAGTTTAATAGTATGCCCTGACTGCCAGTGTTGGTCTTGGCTATAGTGAACCAGATTAGTTGTAAGAATAGATACAAAATATTCTAGAAGGTTTAATACAATATCAAAGGTTCCCTATATAAGTAAACTGCTTTAAAGACTTAGTGGTCATGGCATATTTTTACTAGCATTGGCCAGAGTTATTGGTAGGCAGAGATAAGTAAGTAGATATGAAAACTAGAGCAGTTAAATAAGGAACCTATAGGCAGGTTTCAGGTATGGCAACTAGTATAGAACCTTTGGGCAAACTACTTAAATTAAATAATAACTAAAGTTGTACAAGTGGCTAGTTGTAACCTCCTATATATAGAAGCCTTTAGAGGCATCTATGTCTAAATACTTAAATAAAAAAATTGATTTCCAAAGGCAGAAACTTTAATATTAAAAAAAAAAAAAATTTATATTGTTGCTTAAGTAAATATTCTTGAATCATATTTGAGTTTACAGCTGCTAATTTTTGATATTAATTATAAAAAATTAATAATTCATCATATACTTAAACAAGAGAATTATAATATTGTTGCTGGCTTTCATTTTTAAGTTGATAATTAAGAATTATATCTTTATTTGCAATGTTAAGCTTTGCTAATTTAAGTTTTACTATATTAGTATCTAATAAATTAACAAATTGATGATTATAAAAAAGTTTTGCTATTTGAGTATTTAGATCTTTTGCTACCAATGCATTTTTTTTTCTCTTTGTGAATCAAATTTCAATTTTGTATAAGGACATTTGTGATTGATAAAACCTTTTATTCTTGCTTTATATAAATAATCAATATCAAATTCAAATAAAAATATTTCAGAAATATGAGTATTTGGTTTATTACAAATATTCTGTAAAATATTTTTAATTAAAATAAATAAAATATAAATTTATTTATATATTTACAGTATTGATATAAAAGAGAAGTTAAATAAGTTAAACATTTATTTATTATTAAAAATTTGGTCTTAACAGCAGTTGCAGAGGTTATATTATTTCTTAAAACTGTATCATCATAAGAATTCATTTAGCTAACTATATAATCAATATTACTATTTTGCTAGTATTAAGTCTTATATATTATAAACAATTCTGCTAAACTAGTTTCAATCTCATACTTATTAGGAATCTGATATATAATTTTTTTTACAAGTAAATTTTGAAATAGATGGATAATGTCTAAGTTTAATTACTTGATAAGTTCTCTAATAGTCTTTTTTACCTATTCTATATATAGCTTTAATATATAGAAAATTTATTATAAAATATATGTCTGTTCTTATTAATTAGAAGAACTTCTATAATACAAATACTTAATAAATTTATATACCATATAAAATATAAAATATTTATAAAAGCCATATTAGTAACTAACCTTGGCTTTTTATATATATACTTTGTTTAATTATTTTATTCAATGCTTTAACTAACTTTATATAATTTAAATAAATTTAATAATTTATAAAATTTGTTTGTTATAAAAATAAAATAAATAGGTATAGGTCCCATAGCTTAATAGTTAAACTTCTATACCTCCACAGTCAAGATTAATAGTTCAAGTTTGGCTAGAGGCAAAATTAAAAAATTTTAGTTTCTGTAATCTATAAGGAGTCTGTAATTGAACATGAAGTCTTGTGGTCAAGTTCAAGTACAGTACATAACAGAAAAAGAAATTCTTAGAGGAAAACTAACCTTGCAGAATATGGGCATTATATGTAACAGTGGTGTTACAGAAAGTTCTATTACACAAAGGATTGCACATATAAGTTCTCTAAAAACAGGGCAGTACTAACATCTTCATATACAACTTGTAGAGTACTTGATTAAGAGGGTGTTACCAAGATAACACAAACTGGAGTAGTGAGAGAAGCAGTGCATGCATAAAAGGCTTGTGATAAAGAATTAACCTTATCAAGATTAGAAGCATCTCTGGCACTGTGAAATGTCTAAAAATAGAAGGTAGCTATCTATATAAAGAAGTTGTAGTCTGTCTTGTATGTTTAAAAGTTTTAAACCAAAGTTTTGGTTACACTTATATGAAAACCTATAATGAAACAAGTGGAACATATCAACATAAATACTATACCAATTATAGTTAAGATATTTAATTGGAAGTTAAAACCTCTAGAACTCTGTGTCAGTAGTAGAAACATTGGTCTATAGCTGGAAGAGAATATGTATTTATTCCCAAAATAGAGTTCTATCTATACTATAAAAGGGAGTACTTAAGAGGCAGATTAGATGCACAATCTGTTAGACATAATATTAAAATCAAAAAAGATTGCAAACTAGCAGTAGTAGCAGGAACTTGGCTTGAGATATGTATTACCAGTATCTAAATTGAAAAGTTAGCAGTGGTAGCAGGAACCTGGCTTGAGATACATGCTAAAGAGGCACCCTTTGAGCAAACCAAAAATGATAGCTCAAAAGAAGCAAATGATCTAATAGACCAATTTGGAAGTTGTTAAAATAGGTTGCAAGATATGAGAAAAATATGCAAGTTACCTAATATAATTAGTAGTAAAACAAAAATTCAGATTAGGTATAAGTGGAACACAATACAAAACTCTAGTAAGTTTAAATTGCAGATAAACATATCTGAGTTCTATGTCTAAATAGATATATAGTGATAGATAATGTATAAATAGATTTGTACTAGCTATAACAAATATACTAATAAAGACTAGAGAGCATGACTTCATCTTAATATCAAAAAAAAAATAAAAATAAAATAAACTTATATTTGTAAAATTATTAGTTATTAAAACATAATTACACAAACTTTGTTCATTTTGCTTATATAAATTAAGATCCAAAGAGGCTAAAATAGTATCTTTACTAAACATTTTTGCTAATATTTTTTTTTGATCTAAGTTAATTAAATTAAGAATCTAAAGAAGCAGTATTTTTGCAAAAAGCACCTGCTAATGTTATTTCTTCTTTAGATCAAAGTCTATTTAAAGTTATGTTACTTGATGTATTTTAGCTTATCTTTATATTAAGTTGAGATTTTTGCTAAACTTTATGACATGGCATTTGGAAATTCTTAAGAGTTTTTTTGTGATATTTTATTTTATCTTCATTATTATAAAATGTCTTAGATATAAGTAGAAGTTGAAATATAAAGTTATATATTGAAGATATGAAGTACAGTAAATGATTTTAATAAATGCAAATATGATATAAACAAGATAACTAACTAATTAAATTTATCATATGATATTTAGTTTACTTGAAGTTTGCTTAACTATTACTAAATAAGAAAATTTTGCAATTTGATATTCAATAAAAATTAACAATCTTTATATTCTATTACTATATAATTACATCTGGATTTACCTGTGTCAAATCTGCCTATATAACTTAGAATAAATTTATAATTACATAAGATATTTAATTTGTAATGATGAAATATTTTCTTTATATACTTTTTTTTTTGTATTTTAATTTTTATATAATTTAAAGAATTTTATTAAATTGGAAAAAATTACAAACTTTATAATAATTCAGATCTGTGAATGCCAAAAAATTTTTTTAAAAACTAGATAATACTAATTATTTATGTTTAGTATATGTGAAATAAAAATTTAAGTCTTACATGATCAAAACTATAATAAATTAACTTTTAATTAAAAAGTTAAAATATATATTATTGAAAAAAATTACAAAAAGTTTTTTGATCAAAAAATTGATTTTGAATTTAATTTGAGTATAATTAGTTATAAATATTATAATTAAAATTATGCAATCACAAAACTTATATTTAACTAATTCTGGTTTTAAACAGATATGAACTAAGTTTGGCTAAACAATATAACATCCCTATTCTGAACATATTACAAATATTTTTAATACTAGCAAATTATTTATAAAGTTGACAAAATAATCATATAGCAACATTCTATTGAATATAAAGTTATATTATAAGTTACAATGTAATTTTATGAAATATAAAACATGTAATTTTATTTTTAATAGAATGCTACTAAGCTTAATTATTATAAAATTTTGTAAAATTTTGACTAAAATTCTTTTTGTTAATCACTGTAGTTGTGAATAAGTTATCTATTATTATTTTATTAGTATACAATTATCATAGCAGAGTTTAAATAATTAGCATTATTTTAATGTAACAATGTTATTAAATAGTATCATTATAAAAATAAAAGCACTAAAATTTTTGATTTTTAACCTTTTTTTAGTTATATATTTTTTTGTGCTTTTGTAAAAGCTTATATATATATTAGTTTATATTACATATATTAACTTTATTTAAAAATTAAAAAGTATAAATAAACATAAATTTCTATTCTGTATATATCTATAATAATAAGACTATTTGACTACTATTTGAATAAGTAGTTAAATAGTATTTTTACTTACTTCCTATCTCTCATAACACTCAATACAAAGCTCAAAACAGAAAGAAAGTAAAAATACTGTAAAATAAAAACTTATAACAGTTAAATATATAGAAGTTCTATAAACTATCTTGGCTGAAAAACTAAAAAAGGCCAATATAAATCAACAAATTGCCTTAATGATGTTTTGTAGTTTACTAAAAATAGAAAATATTAAATTTAATAAATATATACTAATAAAAAAAGTAGTCTTTAAGTTTGGTAATAGGTCTGGCTTTGTTTCAATAAAGATAATTGTCAAAGATCTTGTGATAAATTAGTAAATATGCAGAAACATGTAATCACTATGCAAATGAACATAACAGTAAGAATTCTTTTAATATATACAAGTGCAGTATACAAGTTATTATTAAGGTTATGTTTTTCAAAGTTGATACTAATTTTTTAATACATATGATGATTAAAAAAAATGGTTTTTTTACAAAATATTATTCAAAAAAAAACTGTAATGTTTCAAATTAATTTGAGTTGAGAAGTACAAGACCTTGCAATTATAAGTTATTAAGCTAACAAACAAATAACAAAAGAAATTAAGATAAACTTACTTGCATCACATAATGGTGCATTACAAAATGAACATAAACATCTATATTATTAATTCTCTATATGTAATGAGTTAAAGCTTTATCAACTTATTAAAAGAAATAATTTATATATATGAAAACAAGTAGGTTTATGAATGATAATATATAAGTTGATAACTAATGTATTGAAGCAAAAAGATGTTGTATTGTATTACTAGCAACTAGACATAAATGTATCTAAAAATAGTTCAAAGAAATATTATCAACTTTTCTTGAGTAATAATTTATAGCTTCAACAAGCATGTAACTTTGGTTTTTTTTTGCTTCAATATTAATAACAAGTACAATTTGAATAGTAATAGAACTCTAATTTTGTCTTTAGTTGTTAAAGATAATGCAGAATATGAAATGCTAATTGCATTTGAAGTATTAAACAAAGAAAATAGCTATACTATTAAATTTGCCATAAAGGCAGTTTAACAAAATGTTCTATGCAATAATTTTGACTATTTATATAAGTATTATTATGAAGAACTATTAAATAGCAAAAGATTTATAAAAGTTTAGAATTGTGCACCAAAATGGCAACTATTTGCAATAATCAATAAATATTGACCAACAAAGTGAGGACTACAATCTATTTTATATAGTTGAATCTTATACTAGTCTATATAATGCAAACATTAATATATATCTTAAAGATTTGTAAATTAATAATTATTACCAGTACTTCATCATCATTGCTTTTAAAATAGTAGGTAGAAATAGAAATAAAAAAAAAGCTTTGGAGCTTGGTAAGGTTTATAAAACTTTTATTAAATCTTTGCTACTTACAAAGATTACAAAAAAATTTTTATATAATAATATAGTTGCAAACTGGTTGTCTAAAAAGTAAATAAATTGTTTTATTAATAATGATTAAATGCTATTACTAAATGATATACCAGATGTTAGACTAATAATTACAAATGATTTTATTAAATAAATGAATAAGTTAATGCATAAGTACTCAGCCAATTAACTGTTTTATTAAAAGACTATATGGCATTACTTTAGTGCAAAATAATATTATTAAAGAGACCTTTTCATAACTTATATTTGAAGCAGATCAGATAACATATTGAAATTTACAAATTATAGAGCACCAAACTTTATCATTTAAATAACTAATAAATATAAAGTGATACCTAAACCAAGGATGACTTTATGTCTTACTTTACTTAATTAAACCTGCAATTAAAGAATTAGATATATATTTCTATACAAAAAAAAGAAATAACAAGTTTATATTATTATATACTATAAGATATTAATTACTTAAATTAATATTAGATAAACTTGCATTAAAACATCTAATTGAACAACAAAATAACTATTATTTTGTTAATATTTTTATTAATGAATGTACTTGACTTGATTTTATATAAAATGATTCATTTTATGATGTATGTAAACATGTTTATGCAGCTTATATAAATTTTTTTTTTTAGATATTTCTGTTGTTACTACAACTAGAAACACAGGTGATGCTCTTCTATTAAGATATTATAAGTAACTTAGTTACTTTTTAGATATTTATATATTAGTTTAAAAGATTTAGATCTAGTACTAAAAGAGTTATTTTTTAGAATTGTATTTCTTTTAAAATGTGATTTCTAATAAAAGAGTTTAGAAAGTTAAAAGGTATATCTGAATTTTATAATTTTATAGAGATATATCAATACTATATCTTATAAATTGCAATAATGTATAACCAGGTTTAAGTTGTTAAAGCTTGAGAACAAGTATTATTAAAAGTTTAGAAGATGTTATCTAATAAGAATAGTATAGGTATTTTTCTTATTAATGTTAAAAAAACTGTATGTTTTTTTTTAGATTATTATATTTTGAGGATATTCTAAAACAAAGTGTTCTATAGTTTGTATTTTATCTGAATACCAAGTACATTTCTCTGTCTCTAATGATCCAATATGTCTTAAATAATAGCCTAATAGAAGTGCTCTGTAAAAAAAATGCTAAAAGATATTTTTTTCTTATTACAAACTTTAGAGAAAGCCAGATATATTGTAAAACCTGTGAAGAAGTTTGTAGTATAGACAATAAAAAAAATAATTCTTTTAAGAGTTTTAGAATTTTTTTGACTAAAAGTTTATCTTTTTTAATTTTCTTAATTTTAAATTTGTTACTATTTTAGGGCCAGTTAGAAGTATAAGAAACTTTGTCTTTGATCCTTATCTAGGCCTTTAAATAAGGTTTCTATGTTGAAGACCAGGCTTTTATACTTGTATTACCAGAATTTAGTGTCTGAGTAGAAAAAATGTTTCTTCTATTACTAAGTATTAATTGTATTTTACTTCTTTCATATATTGTTTATATAAAGTTTAATATAAAGAGTTTTATCTAAACTGTGATTAGACAAGCATCTAGCATGTTTTTAATAACTAGAGTTTAAAGATCTGCTGATTTTGTTAATTGCTAAAAGATGAAATATCTGAGAAGCATTTGTAATATGCTCTTGAACTAAGGAGTTATAATTCTGTTTATTTCTGCTACTTGCTTTCTGTTTAAAGATAGCATATATGCTGAATATCAGACTTTAGATAAGATAAGTAACTTTGCAATTAAAATTTTCATTTTAAAAGAAAGATTTTTGTTTAGAAGCTTGTCAAGAAATCTTTTTAGCTTGTTAATAATGGTGGCCCAGAAATCTTTCTTTGGTTGATTAATAGTAAGAATGTTATAGTCTAAAATAATAATGATTTTTTGTTTTTCTAATTTGACAAATTGGTTTTTATTAGCAAGTTTTATTTGATAAACTATAGCCATAAGAGGAACTAATTTGGTTTTAGTTCTGCTAATTTTTGCATTTAAAGCTGCTTCATATAGGCTTAGCACTACTATAGTTTTGTTTCAGTTTGTAGATGACCCAATTCTTATTGTCAAATCATCTGTATAAGCAGAAGTCTTAAAGAACTGATTTCTTAGTTTTATACTTTGCAATTGTTTTTCTAAGTTTTTTATAAGAGGCTCAAAGACTAGTATGTAAAAAAAATAAAGAAAGAAGATCTTTTTGTCTAATATCTCTTTCTACTCTAAGTGGTTTAAAGATAGTTCTAGCATTTATAATATAAGCCTCTTGATTAAAGAAAAAATTATATACTAAGCTTATAAACTTGTAGTCAAAGTTTATATTTTTCAAAGTAAGTTCTAAAAAATTATGATTAATGTAATCAATGTTTTTTGTTAGTTAATAAGAAGTAACCAATATTGTTTAGAAGAATCTGCTTAGTTTCTCAAAGTAGTAATAATGTTAAAAGCTGCATTAGTAATAGATCTGTTTTTAATGAATCCATGTTGTTGATAAGGTATTATCTTTTCATATATAAGGTTAAGGCAATTGGCCAAAATTTTTATGAAAATTTTGGCA
This sequence comes from Cetraspora pellucida, assembly GCA_910591915.1. NCBI lineage: Eukaryota > Fungi > Glomeromycota > Glomeromycetes > Diversisporales > Gigasporaceae > Cetraspora > Cetraspora pellucida. The sequence continues at coordinate 7,844 of CAJVQA010004374.1, read as the reverse complement.
TTACTATTTACTAGAGATATTGGTTTCTAGTTATTTATATCTTCAAGATTTTTTGCTTTTTTGAATATTAATAAGATTAAACTTTTATACCAAGAAGTTGGCATGATTTCTAAACTAAGAGCATTATTGAAAATGTCATAAAGAACTGATGTTCTTATTTCTTCAGTAAGTTTATAAAACTTATATGTTAATTTATCTATACTAGGAGTCTTATTGTTTAGAAGATTTCTGATAATGTTGCTAATTTCTTCCTGCATAATTTTCTGCATAAATGTTAAATTATATGTAAAAGAAACTTGTAGCAAGTTTTTCATAATTTTTTCTGCTAAGTTCATATTTATTTTTTATTTTTTGTAAATTTCTGCATATCTATCTTTTATAAAGTAAAGAGTATTTTTTCTTGTTTGTTGTAAGGCTTCAGAATCTTTAATGTTCTTTAAAACTAAGCATGCTTTTCTTGTTTTATATCTGGCAAAAAAGTATTTAGTAGACTTTTTATCTTGTTTAATCCATTAAGCTTTGAAATGAGTTTGTCATTTTTCAGCAAACTGAGATAGCTCTTTTTGAAGGTCTGAGTTTAGCATGTCAATTTGTAAGTATAAATAGTTGTTTTCAGGATTATGTGCTAGTCTTTCTTTTAGTTGAATAATGTTTTTGTTTAGTTTTGTAATTTTGTTTTCTGTTACTTTAGGTTTTCTAAAGGCTCTAATAATAGATTTTATGTATACTTTATAAAAATCTCAATCTTTTACATTTTCTAAAACTGAGATTTCATTTAGTATTTTTTTTTTTAATCTTTTATTCTTAAAGCAGTTTTTATCAAAGCTTTAGAAAGCAGATTCTTTTTCTTTAGAGTTAAAGTTCAAAGTGTACTCAACTAGCAGATGATCTAAGTTTTCAAATTTTGTATTAACTTCTGATATTAAGTAATATAGTTTTTATTAACAAAAATATAATTCAAATATATAGCCATAATGTGATTGTTTTGGGTTTTTTGAAAAAATGTATAGAATGGTTTTGTCTTTGCAAAGTTAGAAGAATTTAAAAAATTTTTAGTAAGATTTTGAAGTTGTGCTTTTGTATTATCATATTGTAAAGCTGCTTTACTAATTCTATTTCTTTCTAAATATAGATTGATATTAAAGTCATTTTCAATAATATTAATAGCATTTTCTTTAATTTGAAAAGACCACTTTTCAAAAAAAAGTTTTCTGTCTTCTGGACTAGATGGAGTGTATATATTGGAAGTTTGGAATATAAGCTCTTTAAACTTAAAATTAGTAGTAATTACTTTATTGTTTAGATTCAGTTTTATGTTCTTAAAGGTTATGTTTTTGTTGTCTGCAAGTGTAACTGTTTTGTTTGTTTAAATTGAGTCAAATATCTATTAGTTTTTAAGAAAATCTTGTGTGCTTTTGTTGTTTAGGTTTGTTTTTTATAGCATAATTAGGTCTAGTTTATATGATTTTAGAAGAGTTAAAGTGTTTTATTATTTTTGTTAGTTGTTTAAACCTTTTTGTTAAGGGTTGCTATTTTGAATTTGATGTGATTAGTTATGAAAATTGAATAGTAGTACAGATTTAGATCTGGAAGTTCTGTACTTTGTTATAAGAATTTTTATATAGAGCCTTTTTGATTGGCTTGGCCTTTTGTTTTGTAAAAGTTTTTTTATCTTTTTTTTTTTATATAAGACAACTGTAAATTTCTCTTTGGCATTGTTAAAATGAGATTGCAAATTGATGTCATTTGCAATTAGTACTAAGAAGAAATTCAAAGCTTGAGGTTTTTCTGTTTTTGAGATAGTAGTTCTAAATACATTGTCAATAGGAAGGTTTTCTTTATTAATATTACTAAAAGCTTCAATATAGGAAACTTCCAGATCTTCTTCCATTGTTGCCAAGTTTTCTATAATCTCTTTTTCATTTTTTTCAAAATTAGTTATTTCTTCCAAATTGGCTAAAGGAGTTTCTTTAGCTTGATTCATGTCTATGTTTAGATCTTCTGTAAAAGCATTCTGTTCTTGTGTTTTAGAGCTTCTCTTTTCTTTTTCAAAAAAAGTAGTTCTGCTTTTTCTTTTGTTTGTATTAAACTCTTTATATTGTAAATAAAGTTTACTGCTTATAAGTACTAAAGGCATTCCTTTTTAATATGTTCTTTTTCATTACAGAAGAAGCAGAGTTTTGGGACTGAGCATTATTCTGTAATAATTTTGTTATTTATAAAGATATAAAATTATAAGATTCTTTCTTTTAGTTTTAAATTTTTAGTAGTTTTAAATATAATGATCTATTGATCAGTTAAATATAATATACTCTTAATTAAAAAAGGCTTAATTGAGGCAATTTTGCCTATGTGATTAAAGGTTTCTCTAATTTTTCTGAGATAAGGTCTTTATTATTTAATAAAACATTCTTAATCTTGATTAGAAGGAAGAATCTTTTTGCATTAGAAAAAATGTAGCCATAATAAGTTCTGTTAAAGATTTGTATTTCTTTAGAAGCATAATGTTTTGGTTTTTTCTTGTTTAAAAATACCAATTCTAAATAAGTATATGCACTCTTATTAATATATAGCTTAGCTGCTATTATATTATGTTTTGTAATTTTATAAAGTGAAACTATAATTTTATTTAATGAGTCTGTTAGATATTAAAAATCTAGAATAAGAGCATTATTATTTTTTGATTTTATGTTATTTTTTAATAAAAAGAAAGAAAAAGTTAACTGTTCTTTTTTAGCTTTAGCAAAAAGGTTGTCTAGAATCTGTTTAAAGTATTTTTGCTTTTGTTTATTTTGGTTAAGCTCAAGTTAGTTAATAAAACCTCATATGGGTTTATGTGTATTGTTGTTGTTAGTATTGAGTTTTCTTTGTTGTTGAGTTTTTTGTTATATGTTTTATATACAGACATATCTAATTCATTGTTTTGGTCTACTCTTCTTTTAAAGAAACCTTCTGTATTTTTTAGCAAAACTTGTTATCCTAGCTAAGTATGTTGTTGTTATTGGTGTCCTGTTGTATAGAGACTACAGAAACTATAGGATGACTGCTTGTTGTTATAATATTCTTTTTAGAGTAAGAACTTTTTTTGTTGTGTACAGTAAGTTTTTCCATATTGAAATAATTAGTAAACTTAATTTTTTTGTATTTGTGAACTTCAATAATAGAAGTACTATATTTCTTAGAAACAAGAGAAGATTCTCCTGTTCTAGTACTATTTTGAAAGAAAAAAAACTCTTAAATAAGTTAATTTTGTCTTTTCTAAATTACTCTTAACTCTAAATGCAGATAGTCAAGAGAGAGAAATCATCGATCTTTTTGCAGCTCATTTATTTAATGATGTTAAAAATAAAAAATTATATATAATATTATAAAACATAATTTTGTACTATATTTTATAATAAAAAACATGCAATACCAAATAAGCAGAAAATTTTTATCATTTATAGTAACTCTATTAATACTGCATTTGATAAGATCCTTCAATTTTATTTATTATAAAGTAGTAATATTTTTTTTTCAAGTAAATGTGATGTTACAGAACAAGACCTATTTTATCTTGCTGAAATGCCAATATGAAGAGTATTAAGCATTAGAGCTTCTAAAGTATATAGAACAACATTATAAAAATTTAATAGTTTTGTATTTATAGAAAATAAAAAAATATATAAGTATATATAAATGTTTAAATTATTTCTTTTAATAAGTTATTATTTTGCTAATTAGTTTATCAAATTAGTTTTTTTAATAGTAAAAATAATTTTTATAGTTTTTAAATTTATTTATTTATTTTTTTTATAGTTAAAGTCTCTATCTTAGAAAATGTGATATTTTTATTTAAGTATATTAGAAAATGGGTGCCTCTAGGAGCTTCCTTACATTAGAAGTTACAACTAGTCACATATGCACTTTTGGTGCCTAATTTAAGTAGTTTATTTACATATTGCTATATAAGTTCTACACTAGTTGCCATATCTGCAAACTAACTAGAGGTCTTGCCTATTTAAACTCTCTGCATATGCAATTCTCCTTGTATTATAAGAACATCTCAAGGCTACATCTATCCAAGTTCTCAATGCTTATCATTATCCTTAGGACTACTTTATCCTTGATAGGAAACTTACTAGAGCCTTTATGTCTCACACATATAGACCTAGTTTTATGCAACATGTTATAGTTACTTAACACTTGTAGTCACAGAGATTACCTGTTTAACCATTATGTTATACTATTTCTACTTTTGTAAAGTTTACTAGAACCCTAGTACCTACTTTTCTGACATTGTTTCCATTATCTTCTACTAGCTACAACTCAGAACTATTAGTCTCATTCTAGACTATCAATTCAGATAGTCTAGTATAGTATACTTCTGTATTCTTTTTCTTCAGTAAATCTGGCAGCCTGGTTGGTTATGTACTCCTCTATACATATTTGATGTCTAGTTTTTAACCTTCAGTTTCTATAAAGGTGTTTTATAGGCTTTAACTGGTCTGATAGTATCATCAAAAGTTCATGCTACCTCTTTACTCAGAAATTTCTAAGTGGGTTTCTGTCATCTTGGTTTCTTAGTCTTCTATGTCTAATGGTCTTATCATGAGTTTGCACTGAAGTCTTATGCAACACCAGTTATACATTCTTTTATATATGTGTAATGTTATACTTCACATAGATGCTCAAGCTCCTAATGTCAGTAGGACCTGACTTGGTGTATTTGAGTAACAGTTACATAAGGCCAACTAATCGACAGGAGACAGTTACCATAATGCAGATATAATTTCTAAATTTTGTTGTAGATGAAATTTGAACCTTAAATCTGCTATTTGGAAAATAACAACCCAACTACTACACTAGAATTACCATTCTGAGTTTCTAAATTTATTAGTTTTAATAAGTATAATTATTGTATAAAATTCATATAAAAAATTTTTGCAATAACAAAAGGCTTAATAAAATTAATTTATTTAAAAAAAATAATTTAAATACCAATATATAATATATATATACTGTATATAATTTACTGTATATAAGGTAACTTTATTTCTAATTTTCTTAACTATATTAATTTTATAGAATAATTTTATTGATAATAATCCAATGCTGCTTAATGATAAAATAGAGTTATCAAATACATTCAAGTTGAAAGAAGCTTCAGAAGATAATACAAGATAAACATTATATTCAATAGCATCATTATTTCAAAAGTAAACAACAGCTACAATTCACAATTGCAAATGTAGTGTTTTAAAAATAATAAGCTAATTATTATTTTTTTTTATTTTTTTTTTATAATGCCAAATTATAATTTATATTTTATTTAGTTTTTGCATTACTATTATATATAGTTATATTATATTTGTACTACTAGATTACTTTTTGCTCTAGACATCCAACATGACATTATATCTACATTTTCCTATATATTCTGTTTTGTAGCCTTCACTATGTATTTCAATTATCATTACTAAACTACCAGAAAGGCTATAAATTACCTTGTTATACCTTTAATTTTTTCTACTTTTCTTAACTAGCAGCCTTCTGTTTACTATTTGCAGTAATCCATTCTTCTTTCAAATTAGTTAACTTTAATAGTTTCTTGCTCTTCTTGCTACCAATTTAGTGTATACAGCCTAATTTACTTTCTAGTACTCTGGTAGCATAGCTGGATTTATCAAAATCTGAATTATCAATTTGCAGTTTACTACATACTTTTTTTGAATATATTTCTATAGTTGGTTTAGTCTGCAGCTTGATCATAGATTCTTCTTGCAGGCTTATCTGTAGGTGTATTGCTAACTATATACCAATGTATTATTAGCTTGATATTGCAAGAAGGTCTAAAATCTTAACTTATTATATATAAATATAGTGCCTATTATCTAAGTTGTAATGTATGACTGTTTGAAAAATACTCTTTGATGTTACTTTTAGAGATACTTGCCTAAAATGTTCCAATTTTGGTTAGACCAATCCTTTGCCACAGATTTTCTTTGCATGCACTGCATTACTTACTACTTTAGTTTGGTTACATGGTATTATCCTTTTAATCAAGTTCTTTATAAGTTGAATACAGAGATTTTGGTGCTATTCTGTTACCTAGAGACTTATATGTACAATACTATTTTTAGCTAAACCTTTTGTAATGTCACTGTCATACATAGTGCCTTTACTCTGCAAAGTCAGTTTTCTTCTAGGAATTTCAAATTTGTTCTTGTACTTCATCTTGGAACTTTTTACAAAACTTTGCATTTAATTTGGCTTCTTATAGGTTATAGAGTTAAAATTTTAAGATTTTGCCTCCAGCTCAACTTAAACTATTGACCTTGTCTGTAGAGGATTAGCAGCTTTATTATTAAGCTATAAAACCCAATCTTCTTATAAGTTAATTATATAGTGTTACAGTAAGGAGGCCTTCTTTAACTTCTTATTATAACAATGACACAGCTATAGGGATCCTTTACAGGTTTATAGTAGTGTCCAAGAGGGAAGTATAGTAGCTTTAACTATTTAGCAACTATACTCTCCTTTGGGCAGTTCAGTTAAGACAATACAACAGTTTATAACTTTATTACTTAGGAGCGATAGATCTTGCCTGTAGGAATTACCCTAAAGAAAAAATATCAATATAGTTTATAGATAAAGATAATAACTTTATTAAAGGAATAAGGTTATCTGTTAGGTTTCTGTTCTTAAGGAATCCTTTTACACTATACAAAAGTTACTAACTAAAAGATAGAAAGAGAGAGGTGTCTGTGACTTGCTTGACTTGAGAAAATTCTTGGAGTTTATATATCCATTAACAATCATTAAAGCTAAATGTCAAGGCTTAATAATTATTAAAGCAAAGCATTAGACATCTGGTGTCAAATGGCAAGCATTAATCATTAAGCATCAAGCGTCAAGTGTCAAGCATTAAGCATCAAGTATCAAGCACCAAGCGTCAAGCATTAAGCGTTAAGCATCAAGCATTAAGCATTAAGCATCAAGTGTTAATCGCTGTAATTGATTTGTTCTACCTAATATAACTAAATAATAATAATAATAACTAATACTAATAATAATAATAATAATGCTAACAATTTATAATAAAATATACATTTTTGAAACTATACTAAAATATAATAATAAAATTTATTCTATAACAATAGTATTCATAATAAATAACTTAATATTTATTAATCATGAAACTTTAGCAATTTACTTAAAATGAAGATAGTATTAATACAACACTATTTAGTAAAGCTATTGTATAATTCATACTCAAAAATTTCTTTACAGAAAAATAATTAAATTGAAAAAGATGTGAGTTTGTAAAGGTCTGCATTGAACAGAATATTTGTTTAGATAATAATATTGAACTAAACAAAAAAAAACTCTACTTAGTTTAATGAAAAAAAACTAAGAAAAACCAAATTTCTTAATTGTAGTTAATATTAGACAGTATTATATATTTATTATTTTTCTATATATTTATATTGTCTTTAAACTATTATATATATATATATATTTTTTTTTAAATGTTAAGGTGAGTATATGTGACCCAGGATTTTACTGATAGTATAAGTTGGCCAGCATCTGTACATGTATAGATGCAAAGGCAATTACAGAAAGAGTGTACAACTAGCCACTTGTACAACTTTAGTTATTGTCTAATTTAAGTAGTCCATCTGAAGGTTCTATACTAGTTGCTATACCTAGAACCCACCTGTAGATCCTCTATTTAAACACTCTGATCTTGCATCTACTACATCCTATTAGTGACTTTGGTAAACTAGTGAAGATATGCCATAGTCACTAAGTTATATTTAACTTTGTACTAAACCTACTAGTATGTTCTGTATCTCATACTT
>CAJVQA010004373.1:0-17690 GCA_910591915.1 Cetraspora pellucida | reverse complement strand
TATAATATAATAATAAAATAAAAAACTATTTTGTTTATATTACTTTGGTTTAATATTATTATTACTATCACAACAATTCCCTATTTGACTCATTATTTTGTTAAAATCTACACCTCTTAAATGAGGACTCCATGACATTTCAATATAACCATCTGTCATAAACCCAGAAATTCCTACATTTAATGTGTTAAAATTATGTTTTTCATCTAATAAATATGCATCTTTTTTATTTTGAACAGTTCTTTTTTTAAAACTATATGCAGAATCCATATAGTTTAAAAATATTACAAATAAGAAATTTTCTTTATCAAAAAAGCTTGATTCAGTATTGCTTGGTTTATTTTTAAAACAAACAAGCATTTTTTTAAAGTCTAAACATATAATTAATTCATGTTCTATAAAATCGCATGCACTACATTCAATAGTTATTTCAGATTTGAGTTCAACTTTAACTTTTCTAGTATTAAATTTTATTTTACAAAGATTTTTATCAACTAATAAATCACTGATCAAAATATCAAAAGATTTTTTACAAGCAAGATCTTTATCACACAGTTGTAATATAAAGCTTTTAATTTTGAAAGGAGAGATTAATGGAGTAATTCTACTATTTTTGTTTCCAGTTGTTGGAATTTCAATAGTTCGAGTATAATCTTCATTTTGTAAAATTACAAAATTAATATAAATCAAAATATCATATAGAATAATATGTTCAAAAGGAGCAAAATTTTTTTGTATTTGATAAAGTCTAATTGGAAGTATTTATATGTATAATGGATCTACAAAAAATGTTCTATTGTTTTCTGTAACAGGACCAAATACTTCTGTAATAATTTGTATTCCAGCTGGTCTTGAAACTCAACAGTCATTTAATTTCTCTTCATCAAAACAGTATCCGATAGTGTATGAAGATGAATTTACTTTCTTTTTTGAATTTGTTTTATTGTATAGTGTTTTTTTTGATGATTGTTTTTTTACTTGCAGTATTTTTTATTTTTACACCTACACAAATTACACTTTTTCACTTTTCTAACTGATTTCATGATTTGTGTTCTTTTTTTAACAGCAGTGGTTGATTTTCTTTTTTTGATTGTATTTCTTGGTTTTGTTGTATTTTTGATAGTAGCTTTCTTTACAATCTGTTTTTTCTTACTGGATGCTACTTTGTCTAAATAAATCTATAAAAAGAACTATATTGTGAAATATTTCTCACACTAGAATGTTTAAATATGATAATATATGTGATATAAACTTAAAATCAATTTCAACAAATTTAATATGCAATACAAATATCGTGTAGATCAGTATTGTTAAAACTTGTGGTCAACCATAAATTTTGCTGGTCATTGGTCAAATAGTTATTGGTCTGGTCGGTCAGTCAAATTGGTCAAATGACCTGGTTACACAGACCAATCAGACTAATTCGACCAATTCGACCATGGTCACATTGGTCAAATTGGTCAAATCGGTCAAATGATTAGTTACACAGACCAATCAGACTAATTAGACCAATTTGACCATGGTCAATTCGGTCAATTCGGTCAAATTGGTTGAACAATTGATTACATAAATAAATCACGATTAGAGATTAATTTAAAGTCATAAGATGGAGTCGGGTATTATAACGCACTTAAGAGTTGCTTATATAAAAATTTCCAGAAAAAATATATTTGATCTTGGAATTTATTAAAATAGGTTTAACTATCTGCAAATAAAGAAAGGTATTATGACGCACTATGTTTACTATCCTTCCTCCGGACATTACCCAAATGAAGAAATGTATAATAGAAATCCCAAGAAACTTAATACTGGCATAAGTAATACCAACTTTTATTTATATCTTGTGGTTTGGCAATTAGAAACAAACCAATTATTATATTATTTGATTCGTCTCAATAAGACGAATCGAATGGTACTAAAATTTTTCGATACTGATCGGTGTATCGCAGCATATCATCAAAAACATGAGTGCGTCACATTATTCACCTGCGTCATAATACCTACCTTACATGCTACTAAAAAATCGACAACAAGAAAAATACAAAATAGGCAAAATCTTGAGCACTTATAAAAAAATACTCGAAATGATTTTTTTACTTTATCCTATTTTAATTAAATCATTAAAATTGAAACACACCCGGATTTAATAAGTCCTCAATTTATCAAAGATACTTCGAAGCAGGCTATTAATCAGAATATTACATTCTAATAAAATTATTTTTGGTTATTAAAATGTTCATACCCGTACAAGCGTAATAACGCCCACCTGAGCGTTAATTAGTTGCCTTGCGTGTTATTTCGAGTACGCCCATGTGCGTTATTTCGAAATAGAAGTTAATGTTTGAATCCACATATTCTATTTTAGGGATTCTGATTTTCGAAACATATTTTGTGAATTTAGCTTAAGCTTTTGTAAGCATTAGTGCAAATTCTAGAAGTAAGCTTCACATTATAAATTACTTTTAGATGCTGATTTAATGCAAAGTATACATAAATATAAATAAACTATTTCCAATTAGATTAGCGATACAGAATTTTGTAAGTTCTATGACTTCCACATGTTACTATCGTGATAACAGCTAATTCGAAATAACGATAAACTATTTTTTTTGTTCACAGATAAGCTGTAAATTACACTGATTTATTTTCATATAAAAGCATATAGAACTCACCATTAATGTAATAAAGATTGGCTTTCGAATTAAACCAGTATCATGCGAACTGATAAGACAATTTGATATCAAATTGATCACATCAGTAAAATCACTTAAATATAAAAGCATTAAAATATCTCAAACCTATTTTCTTAAAAATAAAAAAAAATTCATTAGTATTAAAATTAAAATGTCTCAAAATCATTCACATCGATTAACAAGATATGTGCATGTTCAAGATAAATTAGGCCCAAATCAAACAGCTAAACGGGCTATTTGTAAAGCCTGTGAACACAATGAACATATATTTGAGAAGGGAAGAAATGATGGCCTTCAATTGTGGGAAGTATATGATAAATGGGGGTTTTTTAATAGGTGGGATCGTGTACAACGACATTGGAAACGTTGTCAATATTGGCGTGAGTATTGGATTGATGAAGACCAAGAAGTAATGATGTATGAAGACCCTGATGAAAATATGGCACGTAATGCTGTAAGGGCATTGCGACAAGCAAGAGAGCGAAACAATACAGCCATGTCCATTGTCTCATCCAATTCCAATACCACAAGCAATAATACACGAATGTCAGAAACTTCTTCAAACTCATCCCATATAAACTCTAAAAAAAAAAAAATAAATTATACACTTGAAACTTATGTTGCTCGTCCATTATCAACTAGTCAACAATATGAATTTAATCGCCGCCTTCTGCGTCTAATAGTTCAAAATGGGCTTTCTTTTCGGTTTACTGAATGTAGTACACTCCGTGAGTTTGTTGATTTTTTTAACCCAACCGTTAAAATTCCAACTCGCGGAACATTAAGTGCTAAAATTCTTGTTGAGTATGCAGAAAAATTAGAACAAGCTAAAGTCTCTACTCTCTCTGAGTCACAAGAACCAGTTACAATCATGTTTGATGGTTGGAAAAATGTTCGTTGCCAGGAAATTTTGGGCGCTGTTATTCTTTCTGCAACAAATCAGCTATACATATGGGGTGCTGAAGATATTAGCAATCATAGTCAAAAAACTCTCGATGTATTAAATACAATTCATAACTTTTTTGAGCGTGCTAGTAACTAGAATCTTAATGTAGTGGCTATGGTTACTGACAGTGCATCAGCATATGCTTCCGCTCGGTGTGTATAGATAATAGTGGTCGAAATGTTTCGGCCACTTGGCAAATGTTCAAAGCAAAGTTATCAATAATTTGTAAATACGATAGAAATTAGGCTTCATATATGTTAAGCCAGATCCGCAAAACCTTATGCAAGTCTTTTTCGTATTTCGGCAAGACCTTTTGGTATTTCGGCAGATTCTGGAATTTTCAAAAATCCGTACTTAATATATAACCGAAACTTTCAAAGTCTGCCAAAATACCAAAAGGTCTTGCCGAAATTCAAAAAGGTTTTGTGGACCTGGCTTAACATATATGAAGCCCAATTTCTATCGTATTTACAAATTATTAATAACTTTGCATTGAACATTTGCCAAATGGCTGAAATAGTCGAAATTTCGACCACATATACAGTATAGATATAAAAAAAAAATTGAGCTTGGTACTGGAAAAAGAGACCAAATTGGCAAAAAAAATTCTTCATAAAAAATTAATAATCTTACGAACTATTGATTGATGATTTTAATTAATAGCTCGCGAGATAATTTTTTTTGTGAAGAATTTTTTTTTGTTAATTTGGTCCTTTTTTCTAGCACCAAGCCAATTAAAAATTAATCTTGTATCATAATAAAGTAATCTATAAATATTCATTACCAGGCGTAAAATACGATTACAGAAGCGTAATATTGTATTTCTTCCATGCTTTGCGCACCAGGCAAACTTATGCGTTGGCGATATTTTCAAACTTTCATCTATATATAAACAAACAGTAAAGGATGCCATTGGAATTGTATCATATTTTACAGATAAACGGCATTCAAAGGCAATATCATTACTTCGCGATGAACAACAAAGAATTTATAAAACTATATTTAGCTTTGTACTTCCAGTAACCACCCGTTGGAATTCATATTATTATTGCTTTGCGACGCTGCTAAGAAGTAAACGTGCTATACAGTCTTATTCGATTTTACATCAAAGCTCTTTCAAGTCATCAGATAAATTCAGAGCTGCTATTAACAACCCTCAATTTTGGACATACATTGACGAATTAGTAAAGCATCTTTTGCCCTTTGTCAGTATTTTGGATTATCTTCAGCGTGATGCGGCCAACCTTTTTGATGTAACGTATGCATTTGTATATATAGCACAGCAATATGAAGATGAAATTGATGAATTTAGTCCTATGATACTGCAAAAACTTGAAAAAAGATGGGCCGATTGGGAACAACCTCTTCTTTTACTGGCAGTTATATTTCATCCACAATATCGTCTTCAAGCTTTATCTGATATTAATTTTTTCTCTCTTGAAAGAATAACACAGTGGATCGAATATTATTATGAAGCATGGTTTAATATAAAGCCAAAACATGTCGCGTTAGAACTAACTGAATATTACATGAAACGTGGCATATTTAGTGATAAGAGATTTGAAAATACCCTTGAAGCCATCTCAAAAGAAAATATGGCAATGAAAAATGCAACTGGACTCGCATTATTGCGATACTGGGAATTTGCAGCAATTGACCAAAAAGAAATTGGTAAAGTTGCACTTCGGTTGTTTAGTATTAAAGTCAATTCTGCACCTTGTGAACGTCTTTTTTCTAGAATGGGGTGGTTTCAAAATCCAAGACGCAGCCGCCTCAAGGTAAGTAGTAACAATGTACTTGAATAATATTAAATAAAAAAAAACATCTGAAAGCATTTACTTGTATTAAAAAAAAAAAAAAAGTTCTGCAAATTTATGCTAAATAACTTATCTTTGTCGCAGTTACCAACGACCTTTAGAATGACCCAAATCGCAGCTGAGATGGCTTGGGAAGAACATTTAAACAATGCTGAAAAAGTTCGCCAAAGTGTTGCTGCAAATCATATTACTCATTCAACCAATAGTGAACTAAGTAATGAAACAAACGATCTGAATACACTTAATCCGATAGTTGGTGAGGGTGAAATGCCTAATAATGATGATTATGATAATAATGATTATTGTGATAGTGACGATGATGCCGATGATGAATACGAAGTATTAAATGACGAAACTATTACTAAAGAATGGGTTAATGAAGAAAGTGAGGAACTTGAAGAAAGTGAAGAACTTGAAGAATTAAACACGGGCTCTTTTGATGCTACTGATATGCATAAATATCATCCAGCTGAACACAAAGATTCAAAGATAGAACTTCGATACCTCTTTACACGTACTTTATCACAACCATCATTTGTTCGTACTCTTCGGCAACATGTTGAAGATACTTCCGAGATTTCTAACAATTAGAATTTAGTATTTTTATTTTTTTAAATCATATTATTTTGTTAGCTAAATTCATTGCAATAAAAGAATTACCAGTTCACTATAAATGATTGTACGTTAAAAATGATCTCTCATAATACTTTTAGAATAGCAGTATCTTAGGGAATACTATTGTTCTAGTTAAGAAATGCGAGTAAAAAACATTGTAAATGTATTGATTCGTATTTGTGCGTACACATACAAGTAGAGAATGGATCGTCTAATGAAGTAAAAATCAGCTGAATCTGACAGATCTACTAGCTTTGACATATCTGCCAGATATAATAGATCTGGTAGAACCAGTAAAAATAACTTATAGAGTGATATAGTCGCAACGATAGAAAAGTTCGTGGTAAATTAGTATTATGCAAATGCGTTTAAGCATATAATTTTAATGAAAATAAAAATTAAGTCGCCTTAGAGTCCAATTTCGAAAATATTATTGAGTAAAGTTGGCTCTATTTCTCTTATCTGTCATAGGCAACCTAAATAGTATCGATTGTCGTATTTTCTTGTCCTTGCGGCTTTTGTTAAAGCCTGATGCTGCGTATTAGAGAAATAAATTAGAGAAATAAAGAGAGAATCGAAGTAGATTATGTTAAAAATCGTTATATAATATGTATGTATGTACTAGCACTAGGGTGATCATCATACTAATAAAATCAGGGTCGCATGATAATTTTTTTTTTGAGATTACTGCGGATAATAGTAACTTTCGACCAAGGTTTCTTTCGAACTGGTATAATAATTACTAATTTTGATTTTTTCTAAAAGATTGAGCACTTCGTATAATTTAATTTAATAGAGCTATTTTTTCGAATATTCAATGTTTAACTAAATTTGACGAACATAAAGCTATTGAACTTTGTAAATTTAACTCTATTGTTAAAAAGAGCATAATAAAAGCTATCGATTACGATGTAAAAAACTTATATTTTTTTACTCAAAAAGTTATCTTCAGTTGTATTTTTCACTAAATAAAAAAATGATCAGTGATCACCGGACAACGTGATTTTCGAATTGGTTATACAGACCAATTTGACCGATTTGACCATGGTCAAAATGGTCAAATTGGTCTGTGTAACTTTATTATTTGACCAATTTGACCAGTATTACAATATTTTGACCAGACTGGTCATTGGTCAAATTGGTCTGGTCAAATGGTCAAACTGGTCTGGTCAAGTCAACACTGATAATATCATAATAAAAACTTTAAAATACAATAAGAAATTTAATTACAGAAAAAATTTCTCTAAAATAAAAATTTCTAAACTACATTTGTGTTGCTAAAAAAAGATGTCCAATATAACATTACACCTTCTATTTCCTAATAAGTGCTATAGATAATTGTTTCAAATTATTTTTATTAGAATAAATTAGAGAAAACCTTAAATAAGAATTAAGATATTATATAAAGCATGTGGTTAAAGTAAAGCCTTGTAAAAGCTATTTGTTAATAGAGTATATAGTATTAAAAGGTTGTTTAGCTTTTGAGAAGTTGTTAGTAGAAATAGATATTGTTGAAAAGTAAATTTTTGTATATTTAGTTTTAGTAATTATATTTTAAGCAAATTCTTATTAATGTTAGAACATGTTGCATATGAACCATAAATCTTGATAATATCAGATAAGAAGATTGTTAATAAGGTTGATTAAAAAGATATTTGTTTGTTTGTTTAAAAGGACTTTGATATTATTATAAGTTGTTATAAAGAAAGTGTCAGATATGCATATAAGATTGATTAGTAATTAAGATTGATAGAGTTGGCTATAAAGTTTGTAATAATATTAAAAATAGAGAGTACTAAGCTATTAGATATTTGAAGTAAATATTAATTAAATTGTATTGAGAATTGCTTAGTTTATATTAATATTATTGCTTGCACAAAGAAAAGATAAAGTGTATCTTAAGGTTTGTACATTGAGAACATGTTGATGTTATATAAAAATAAGGATAACATATATTAAGATTTTTTATAGTAGTCAGATTATTTGTAAGAATTTTAATATGAAAAGAGCATTTTTGAGTATTATGTTCTATAGATTTAATTATTTAAAAGTTAAGAGTCTAGTTAGTTTTTAAGATGTTTTGAAAATGTTTAAGTGTAAACTAGAATAAAAGTTCTTAAATTGTAATAGTATTTTTAATGAAATTACAAATTTTGAATAGTATAAGATGATTATTCTATAAAAAGCAGATTAAGGTAATTGGTAATAATAGTTCAAGAATAGGTTTAGAAATTTTTTGTTTGGCTAAAAAGTTAGCTTGGTTATGAAATAAATTTGTATGTAATTTAATTTTTAAAAATTGTATATTAAGATTTTTAAGAGTTTTAAAATAATTGATAAAGGTGATGATATTCTAATTTTTAATATATAATTGTTTTAAGAAGAAGATATATTACAAGTTTTTGATTGCTGTTTGGTTGTTAAGATGAATTATGATAGTAATGTTTAATAGAATAACTAAGAGAAGTGATAGAACTGCTTTAAGTTTAGTGCAATTAGTATCAGTATATAATTTGATGCTTATATTAAAATTTATATTGATGTTTGTTTTGCAAATCTAGCCTATACTTGATTTAATATTTAATATTTAACAGTCTTTAATAGAACTATTAATATAAAAAATTAGGTTATCTAAATTAGAGTTTCTAATCAAAAAATAAACTTTGATTAATTGATTTTGATATAAAATTAATTTAATAGTTTGTTGAATAAGTTGTATTTCAGAAGAAGTTAGATTTACTAAAGAATAAGAAAGAGATAAGGGTTGAAGAGATGTATAATTGTTAATATAAATAAGTAAGAGAATTTTATTAAAGTCAATTTGTAGTAAGTCTTTAGTAAGTCTAAGTTGATTGTAAAAAATACTAAAAGATTGAAGGTTTGAGATTATTAGAAACAAAATAGAAGTAATCATAATAAATCCAGATGAATAATTATGAAGTTAATAGAAATTGGTTTGTTGAAAATAGGTTTGTTAAAAAAGAAAGTTTGATTGATTATTATTATAAAAAATTTTGTAAAAAAAGAGATGAGTTGAGGCAAAAAGAAGAAGATCTAATAAATTAATAAAAGAGTTTTTAAAAAGAAGAGTTAAATAAGTCTGAATTATAGTAATATTGTTATTTTAGTTAGAAGAATAAATTTGTGTAAACCATATTAGTTAATGGCCTTGTGTAAGTTTGTTTGTTTACAGATATATATTATTTTATAAAAGAAAATGAAGTTGTCTGCTATTGTAATTTGTTAAATAATTAGGTTAAATAATTTTGAAGAAAGTATTTCATATATTGTATTATAATTATATTAGCAAAAAATATAAATAAAATATTGTGAAAGATTTTACATTTTGAAAATCTTTTGAAATAATTGTGATTAATGTAAATTTTTTTTAAAATAAAAAAATTTCACAATATTGCAAAAATAATTAAAAAAATTTTGCAATATTGTAAAATAATCAAAAAAATTTTGTAATAATATGAAATAATAAGAAAATTTTTGCAATAATGTGAAATAATTAAAAAATTTTTAAAAAATGCAAAATAATTAGTAAATTTTTATAAAAAAAATTTCATAATAATGTGAAATAATCAGAAAAATTTCACAATAATGCAAAATAATTAAAAAAATTTTACAAGATTGTGAAATAATAAAAAAATTATACTATTACAAAATAATTAAAAAAATTTAAACCTATTTATTAATTTATTTACTTTTCAATTATTATTTATTTAATATACTTTTTTATTCAATTTTTATTAAATAATAATTATATAATAATCTATATATTTAAAATTATTAACAGTTATACAATTTATGCACTATCACATTTAGACTACTTAATATAAATAAATATAAATAATCTAATTTTGGTATATGTATGTATTATATATACATTCTGCTTTGTACCAAAATTTCCCAAATTCAGTTAAAGAATCATGCCAACAAAACCCATACCAATTCAAACCTATATGTACAAATTAGTGCTACCCAAATCTGTGCTAATTCAAACCTAGATAAGAAGAATATACTTGCTCTTTTAGAAAACCATATAAAGTATGATTCTGAGACTGCTATATTATAACATGTAATTCACAATATAATAATATGCCATGTTTATTAATAGGTTAGGAATAAGTTTTATAGGCAACATACTAGTATTTTACAAAGTACTCAACATCAACATTGCAATGTGAGGTAGTCTATTTTTTATTAGTAATAGAAAATATAATATAACTTATAAATAGCCACCAAAAAATTTAAGTGAAGATATGCTTTTTGTAGGAATTGAAAGTAAAAATTGGCAAAAAACTACTGTGCAAAAAGTTGCTGTTTACGAAAGTGACCCAAATTGGCACCAAAACTAGCTGGATCCTTATTAATTTGACAACCTTTCAGTATATAAGGTTAGAAGTTAGTGGCTGACAAGAATGCCATGCTGCCATTCTGGAGTTTATGTGTAAGTAAATTTATGCCAAAGCATACACAATTTGTTATAATTCTATATGTCTGGTGAATTAATTTTAAAATTAGACTAATGGTTGCAAGAATAGTATGGAATGAAGGTGAAGGTGCAATGAGTATTGCCTTATCAGGGGTTAAGTTTATAATACTTCAATATTCGTAATTGGAACAATTACGTATTGTTGTTATTGATGTTTGCTGATATTACAAAGATATGAAGATAATGTCAATTGGGGTAAGTATACAGATCAGAATGATGTAAAGATGCTTACTTATTCAATTTTTGAACACATTTATTATATTTGCAAAATAGAAGAAGCTTTCACTTATACAGTTCTAGTAACAGAGACCTAAAAGGCATCAAGAGTAATCCAAAAAATTTAAGAACTGCACCAAAAGTATGTTAATAACCCAATTTTTGAATGACAATGAATTCAAACTATTATTATTGCATTTGTTTTTAATATTTGTAGTCGAAAGATTAAGAATTAGTCATGAGCAATCTTGCTTTAAAGATTTCTTATAAAACAAAGAGACCTATTCATGTAATTTGGTATGTACATTATTGTTATATTTTCTATGACTTGGTAAATAATATTATATATATACAATTTGAATAAAGGTTTCTGTTTAGATAATGAATATGCACCAGAAGAAGAATAAGTATCTGTAAATATCAATATAATTTATTGCATTAAAAATCTGATCCAAATCATTGTATATTACATTTTGCAATCATCAGATATAGGTATGATGGTCTTTACATGATTAAAAAATGATAAGAAAGTATAAGAAAAAGTGGATATAAGATGTACAAATATACTTTTAAAAGGATGGATGAACAACTGCCACTCAGGACATGTTTTATGCTATTAGACAAAGATGAAGATGAAAGTAAGGATAAAAACAAGAATAAAGGTGAAGATGAAAATGGAAACAAAGATGGAAGCAAAGATAAGAATGATAATATCAAGAAAAAGTTGAAATTATAATGTATTTTGTTAAAGTTGCTATGGTACTTTTTTATAGTAACTGAAAACAGCAATGCTTATATATTGGTAGAATGTGCCTTTACTTTATTTTTAATGATTTTTACTATTTATAACATATTTAAAGAACCTAACACACTTCGATATGATTATTGATAAGAAGCCGATAGAGATTGAGTATATAATACACAAGGTAAATTAAATAGTAGTCTGATCAAGTAATTTTAACAGATTTTTACCTTGATTGAAAATGTTTTTAGATTTTCATAATGTGGAATCTTAATTCATACAACTATATTAAATTGTAAAGTTGATTATATGTGATCTTAATTTGATGCAATTAAATAATTTTCGTTGTAAAATAATTATTTTTGTAAAGCTTGGATAGAAAGAGTGTATAATATATGTATTCTTAATTATTAAAAAAAAAAGTTTTGTAAATAAATAAAGTTTTATTCATATGTATTAAATATATATAATTATAAACATAGAACTTCAATTATATATATAGTAATAGTGATAACAATAATACTTATCATAATAAATCCATACATAGTAATTAGATATTCTACTAGCATTATGCATATTGCTTTGCTGGCATTATAAGTATATATAAAAATCATGTGTATGAAAATGTGCATATTATATGCATTGCCTATCACTAGGCTAGATACATGTTCCCATTAAAGTTCAAGGGGTAAATTTTTATCAGATGATCTTTTGTTAATGTGTATTTAAAATTTAAATGTTATTAAGAGATTATGTGTTAATAATGTGTTATATTTTTTTTAAGCATATCAGATCTTAAAAAAATCCAAAATATTTACTTATCCTTAATAACTTTTATATACAACTATGAATGATAAAACTTTTAAAAATTGTCAGAAAAGATTACAATGTGAATGTCAACAAAAATGTCATCAACAAAAAAGAAACAAAATTAATAATAATAGCAATTTGGTGCTTGCTTCTGGTATA
This sequence comes from Cetraspora pellucida, assembly GCA_910591915.1. Taxonomy (NCBI): domain Eukaryota; kingdom Fungi; phylum Glomeromycota; class Glomeromycetes; order Diversisporales; family Gigasporaceae; genus Cetraspora; species Cetraspora pellucida. The sequence goes on along the minus strand of CAJVQA010004373.1, from coordinate 5,191 downwards.
GAACAAGATATAGCTGTTCCTTCAATGAATACCTTATCACAGATTCCAAGGGCACATATTTATTTATAGAGTTCACACAGTTTAGATTGTCATATGCTAGGTAGAATGGATCAAAAATGCTGTTATTATGGAGCCCTTATGTGGTTAGATGAATGAGTAAACTAATCAAAAAGAATGTCTATTTTTTTACTTGCTGTGCAAAAGGAAAAGTTAGTCTTTCACCTTTTTAAAATCTACCAACTTCTCTTAATAACCTTCTGACTGGAACAGATTCACGTGCACATTTATTTCGATATAATATCTGAATGTATAATTCTGCATTATCTTTTACATCTATAGGAGCTAATATTGATAATTAGGTTACAGAAACTAGTGGTGTTTATACTTTTTATATTCATAGAGAAGTGTATCACAGGATAGGTGCCTTTTCTCTTGATTCTGAAAGCCAGCCTCAATTTGCTCATATATATATCTATAATACAGATCATGAATTACAAAATAGAATAAATATAATGCCTGGTCTTGATTTTACTATTCTTGCTGATATTCAACAAATGTTATATAATATTAATCCATATGCTAATATGTTTCGTCAAGTTGGATATTTTTTAAATTGTGATCTATTATTAGACTTAAAATTAATAATTACAAATAATAGAACTAAAGACCCTCACTGTTATAATACTCCAAATGCATCTGAAGTTGCTATTATTATGGTAGAAAATAGACAAGAAGCAGAACCATTAAACAGAGATATTGTATTATATTCAAATAATGAAGAATTACAAAGAATATCAGAATTACACCTTGCATATGAACCTCTTCATTATGTTCTTATATTTCCTAGAGGTGAAGATGAATGGCATCCTAATATTCTTATATATAATAATTATACAAATGACCAAGATGATAATATATTAGAGCCTAATAATGAAAATCAAGAAAATGAGCCAAATAAATATGTTATAATAATAAATTATCTTTCATATAGGCTTCAAATTGGTTATCTTAATAAAGCATTAACTTTGCATTGGTATGGGCAACTCTTCCAACAATGGATTGTAGATATGTATTCAGTAATAGAACAAACATGTCTTAACTATCTAAGACATAACCAAAAACAACTATATGCAGAATTATATAATGGAATTCAAGATGCTATATATGCAGAAAATAGTTTAATAAATATAGAACAATGAATTATATTATCTTCAAGTTTTACAAGAGGGCCTTGCCAAATGCATAAACTATACCAAGATGCTATGACAATTGTAAGAATAGCTAAAAAACCTGACCTGTTTATTATAGTAACTTGCAATTCAAATTAGACTGAGATTAAAAATGAACTTCTTCTAGAACAAACATCATCTAACTGTCCTGATCTAATTAGTCAAGTTTTTAATATGAAACTAAAAGCACTTTTAAATGATATCCTAAAAGAAAACATTTTTGGATTAGTAGCAGGCTATGTTTATACAATAGAATTTTAAAAGCATGGCCTACCTTATACTCATATTCTTATTATTCTTGCACAAGAATACAAGCCCCAAACTGTTATTAACTATGATGCAATTATATCTGCTAAAATCCCTAATAAAGATTATGATCCTGATCTGTTTAACACTGTTCAAAGAGCAATGATTCATGGACCATGTGGTTTACTTATTTCAAATGCCTTATGCATGAAGGATGAAAAATACTCCAAGATATATCTACAAAACTTTCAGAAAAGTACTATAGAGAATGTACATGATTATCTTGTATATAGACATAGAAATAATGGTAGAACTGTAAAGGTAAAAGGGTTTCAATTAGATAATCATTGAGTTGTATCTTATAACTCTTATCTTATATTTAAATATGACTGTCACATTAATATAGAAATTTGTTCATCAATTACTGTTGTAAAATACCTTTTTAAATATGTTTATAAGGAATCTGATCATGCAACTATTGAAATTAGAAATAACAATATACATAATCAAACAAATAATGAAATAAGACTTTATTTAGATGCTCACTATATTTCAGCATCAGAAGCTTCATGGAGAATACTTCACTACTGATTATATAATGAGAAGCCTGACATTATGCAATTACATATCCATCTTCTAGGTCAACATAGAGTATTATTCAAAGATGATGAGTCTTTGAAAGATATAGTTCAATGTTTAGCTGTAGAAAAGACAACTCTTACAGCATGGTTTCAGGCAAATACAATATATCCAGAAGCAAAAAATCTTACTTATACCAATTTTCCATCTCAATAGACCTATGATATACAGGCAAAGAAATGGAAACCAAGCAGCGAGGATATACTATTGGTCATATATATTTTGTTTATCCTGCAGCAAGTGAATGATATTATCTAAGAATGTTACTTAGTGTAGTTGTTGGTTCAACTTCCTTTGAAGATATTCACATTATAAATGGAATTACTTATTCTTTCAGAGAAGCATATATTGCTTTAAACCTATTACAAGAAGATAAAAAGTAGGATCAATGCTTAACAGAAGCTAAGCAGATGCAATCAAGTGCACAACTACACAACTTATTTGCTTTTTTGCTTATATTTTGTGACTCATTAAGATCTAAAACACTTTGGAAAAAGCATATTTATTTACTTTGTGATGATATACTCTTTCAAACCTGTTGTGATACTGGAAATATGGCTCTTGAACTTAGAGACACTAATATACAAAATAGAGCTCTTCTTTATTTACAATCTATCTTAAATAAACATAGAAGATGTTTTGAGGAGTTTTCATATATGCCTATTTCAATTGCTAATACTAATACTAAACAAGATAACTATCTAATTAGAGAAGAGCAACAATATAATATTGAAGAACTTGCAGAAATTATTAAAAAAGAACTTTTCTGTTTAAATGTAGTGTTATAGAACAATTATTTTATTTTATTTTATTATTAGTTATTTTTAATTATTATTTAATTGTTATTATTAGTATATTATTTTGTATTGTTATACATGATGTAATACTTAGTTACTGTGCCGATTACTGTGCATTACTGTGCCAATTACTATGCTGATTACTGTGCATTACTGTGCCAGTTACTGTGCCGATTACTGTGCATTACTGTGCCAGTTACTGTGCTAATTACATGCATTACTGTGCCACCTAGTTGCTTAGTCACTTAGTCACTTTGTCACTTAAATCAAAAGATATATAAACCCTGCTAAATTCCCCAAGTGACAGTAGATACAGACCACTTCCCCTCTACCTTTAATTTAGTATTCCTCTTGTAAAAGGATTCTTTAGGTACAGAAGCCTAATAGATAGCCTCTTTATTATTATTAATAAAAGTATATAATATTCCCTCTCTAGAGTAATTCCTACAGGCAAGGCTTGTTATCTTTGTTTAAAGTATAAACTATCATATCTTGTTTTACCGAACTGCCTTAGAGAGAAGGGTATAGTTTCTTACAGACTAAGGAATTATACTTACCTCTTGGACACTGCTATAAATCTATAAAAGATCCCTGTAGTTGTGTCATTATTATAGTATTGCTGTTGAGAAGGCCACGGTACTGTAACATTTGGTGCCTTCTGGCAGAAATATAATTAAATCTCTCTGCACCTTTCCTCTACCTCTCTTCTTCAGTAATTTCTGAACATCTGTCTTCACCATGCAAGCCATATTTTTGAATTCTTTGGACATCTGTCTTTAGCACGTGAGCCATATTTTTGAATTTTCTAGACATCTGTCTCTAGCACGTGAGCCATATTTTTGTTGAAATCTCTGGACATCTGTCTTCAGCACACGAATCATTTTCCTTTTCTTAGTAGACCTTAGACAATTGTTATATTAGCAACTCTCTTCTTAGCATATAGTACAAACTGCTAACAAGTTATATTGGAAATATATTCATAACCATCAGCAAGCACATTTAGACTTAGAACACTTAGCTTTAGATGTATTACAATTACGCTACCCAGACCTTTCTTGTACTGATTACTATTACCTTTGTTGAACAAGTGCTCATACACCTTTTGAAAGATTTTGAAACTTTTACAACCTTCGCTACTTAGCTTTACTTTACTTTTAAAGAACTCAAGATGCTTTTGCCATACTTATCAGTACTACCAATCATACTGATACTCGTATAGCAATCCAGGATATTATTTTTAGCTGTCGCTATACAACTGCACTTTCCAACCCTCAAGACATAGCCCTTACACTTCTTCAATGACATACTTCTCTCCTCCAACTCTCTACCTTACCATTTCAATACCAAAACACCTTCGACTATTATCTTGATGAACCTCAAACCTTTAGTTTTGAAGAACCAGGAAACTTTAGTCAATTCTTTGGAAATTTAGGAAGCCCTATCTTGCAAGCCACCTCTACAGACAACAGTGTTTGCATAACTGCCTTATCAGAAGATACTCATCACTTCTACGAACTAGAAGATAACCTTCCCCTATATAGTGAAGAAGTTATTCACCAAACCCTACCAGAAACTAATGATACTTTCTCTTGGATTATTCATCAAGACCAAGAAAATATTCTTGAACCTAGGAATTCTAGTGACAAAGAACCAGACTCAGACCACGAATTAAATATTGACCTAGCTGACCTTGTCTATACTGCTCTACCTCCTCCACCTCCTGTTTATCAACCTCTTATTGTACCCTTACCCCTACCACCACCTCTCAATCCTTCTAATCCTCTTGCTAATATGGGTGATTAAGCTTTATGAAATGCTGCTACTGCTATAACTGCACTGGCTACTGTTTTAGGAACTGCTCCTGAACAAACATTAATCACAGTAGAGCTCTTCCTTGGTGATAGAACCCAGGACCCACTCACCTGGCTTCAAGTATTTCAAAGAGCTTGTAAAGCAAATCGTTAAAATGATGCTCATCGATTAAAACTTGCATCAGTATACATGAAAGGTATTGCTCCAGACTGGTATCACAGTCTGAATCTCTAGCCTAATGCTTACAATAATGATGCTGCTCAAGCCCGAAGTTTCAAGCATTTGTTTAAAGCTTGTTTTAGCACTGCTAAGCAAAAGCAATTTGGCAAAAACAGTTATTTGATATCAAACAAGGAACTGACAGTGTTGATGCCTATGTAAGCAGATTTAAATCTCTGCGAAGAAAAGTAGATCCTGCTGATGCCTTTCCTGTTGCTTTTGTTATTCAACTTTTTATTCAAGGACTGC
>CAJVQA010004372.1:0-17691 GCA_910591915.1 Cetraspora pellucida | reverse complement strand
ACTTTCAAATTCAAAGATCTTACATTCCAAATATCCAATATATACACACCTTCTAATCCAAATGATAGAAAACTCTTTTTCAAAAAATGGTCACCGCAAGTCAATGAAAATGCTATCAACATAATCAGAGATGATTTCAATACCAACTTATATTCTGAAAAGGATAGAACTAGTGAAGCAGCACCTTAATGAGACCCAACAAGATTGCAACTTCTAAGCCTTACTAAAAACTTTACAGACACCTCAGATTTTGCCAAATCGAGACCTTTTCATACATTTTTTCAAAAAAGACAAGGCAATCGGACTATGGCTACACATTTAGATTATATTTTTATTGATGAAAATAATGCATATCTTATCTCACAAATTGAAACTAAGTTTGGCAACTTGGATCATCTTCTAGTAGAATGCACTCTTTTCTTTAAAGCCAAAGGAAGGGAGCCAGCTCTTTGGAGATTTAACAAAAGCTGTTTCTTAAACAAAAAACTGAAAAAAGAGGCACTAGAAGAAATCACAGAAGTTGGAGAAGCTAATGAATGAAACTTCTGTAAAGTCTATATTCAATCTATTATAAGAGCATTTAGAAAGCCAAAAGCTACCAAAAACAAAATCACAAAGCTAAATAAAAATATAACTCAGTTAAAAGAATGACTAGCTTACAACTCAGAAAATTCTTTTCTATACAATCAGATAAATAGACTAAGTCTAAACCTCCAAGATGAACTATCACATTTTACAAAAAAATGACAATACACTCAAAAGCACAATAGATTAAGCAAGAAGAAAAATCTACAAAATACTTCTTCATTAGATATAAAATCAGAAAAGCTCATTCGTCTTTAAAGAACATCAAGGATTCTGAGACCTTATCACAATCATATAAAAATACTCTTCAATATATTAGAGATACATATGCCAAAATCTATAAGAAAGAAAATATAAACATTGACTTAGCCAAAAAGATTACAGAAAATCTGCCTCAAGTCTTATCAGCTTACAATTCAATACTTATCTGAGAAATTACTTAAGAAGAAATCAGCAATGTTATCAAAAACCTTCCAACCAACAAAACTTCAAGTACTGATGGTCTAACATATGAGTTTTACAAACTCACCAAAGAGACTATAACTCCTATCTTATATAAAGTATTCAATCAAGTACTAAACTCAGAAATTATGCCAACCTCTTAGTGCAAGAGTCTGATTTCTCTAATACCTAAAAAATCAACAGATTTGGAAAATATAAACAACTAAAGACCGATATCTTTAGTAAACAGTAATACAAAAATATTCATGAAGATTATAACTAATCAACTAAATTCTATCTGCGAAGAACTTATACCACATCAGCAATATGGATTTATTCAAAATAGATCTATTATGGATGCAGTACTAGATATAATTACAACTATGAGAAACCAGCCAGACTCATCTAAACAGCATTGGCTACTTTTTGTTGACTAACAAAAAGCCTTTGACTGAGTCAGCCATGACTTTTTAAAGCTTACTTTAGAAAATATGAACTTTGACACCAAATTTATTAATCTAGTTCATAATCTCTTTTCCTCCCAAGAAGCTTATATTATCGAAACAGGCAATATCTCTAAACCATTTAGAGTCGAAAGAGGAGTTAGACAAGATGATTCTCTCTTACTGCTGCTATATGTATTAGCTTTTGAGTCTCTTATAAGAACTCTGGAAAGACAAATACAAGAAATTAAATTAGAAAATCAATATTTCAAAACCTCAGCATATGCTAATAACTTGACTATAGGAATTGGATCTCCTTCTGACTGGAACAAAGTACAAGCTTCGATAAGCTTATATGAGACTGCTTCAAATGTGAAAATCAATAAAACAAAAACAAAACTAGTTCCACTTACCCCTATTGCATGAAGAGTAGAGCTTCATAATGAAGATCAATTCATTAAATTAGAAGAACAAGACACTATTACTATCTTAGGTTACAATGTTTTTATAAATAGTCAACCAAAAAAAGATCTTTGGGCTACAACTACTAATAAGTTAAAAGGATCTCTTGACAAACTCTCAAATAGAAATCTCTTTTTTAAGAAAAAAATTCTTATCGCAAATTTACTTATTCTATCTAAAATTTGGTACTCAGCCTATTTGCTACCTCCTAACAGAAAGCAAGTAGCAGAAATAAATAGAATTATCTTTTTTTGGATCAAAGGTTCTTTACGAATGCTTCTCAAATATTCAACTTTTCAACAACCTATAGACTTGGCAGGACTTCAAGCTCCAATTATTAAAGATATGTTAGATGTACGTTTAATCTTCGTTTAGATAAAACTCTTTACCTTAAACTCAATATGGGCACTATATAAAAGAAGCAAAATAAGCAAAATGCTTAGAGAAAAAAGAAATGTCTCTCCAATACAGGCTCTAAATTTGAACAATATATGCTCAAAAGCTTGGTCTACAGAGTGGAAACCCTACCTTCTAGCTTGGACAAGAACTAAAGAAAGAATCCTTTCTACTACCAACTGGCCTTGGAACAAAAAAGAAATTATAATCAATGAAATGAAAGGAGATGAGCTCTCAGTTAAAAAAATCTTAGAGCTTTTAAAGAAAACTACTTCACTACCTATCTCTCTGCATTCTGCACTTTAGACTATATAACCTACTTGGCTTTTTTTAAAGTCGATATGCAACAAGAAAAAAGATATTTTTTGGCAGCTTTTTCATAGAGCTCTTCTTCTAGAATATCATCTTAAACACATAGGACCATCTGAAACAGGCAGCTGTATTTGGTGCCCAGAAGAGCTGCAAACTCTTGAGCATTTTGCTCTTGAGTGTCCTAGAAGTATAATAATCTGGAAGGAGGCATATAAGTCTTTAAACTTCAATAAAGAAAAACCTATACCAACCAATCTGGAGAACATTTTTCAGGCCTCAAATATTAACTGCACTCAAGCATTAACTACTATAATCTGGCTACATATCAAAGCTCGTATTTCGAAAGAAATACGTGTTTTAAAACACAACACACTAGGTCATAGACCTAAAACTGCTAAACTAATCTGTAAATATCTAAAATGTATTTAGATTGTTCATAATTATTTTAATATAATAATACTTTAATAAAGAATGCCAACTGTGCCTCTAGTTGCTAAAAGCAACAGGGATACTCAAAAAAAAAATTTTTGTAGGGTTTTTGGTTTTTAAGAGTTCTTGCAATAGTAGCAATAATGGGTGTAATAATTGCTATAAAAGTATTGTTATTGGGCTTCAACATTAATAGATCTAATTCTGAAATTGAAAAAAACTAAGAAGCAATTGATAGCAATATGTTCTATAAAGTTACATTTATAACAAATATTTTTAGGACATTGTTAATAAAAATATTCAAAGCTTTAATAGTTCTTACAAGTTTCTTTTCAAGAGGCTTATAATTAACAGTAAATAGCAATATAGCTTTTTGATGTTATTGGTTGCAAGTATTTTAAGAACAGTTAGCAAATAGATAATTAGAGAATTTATAATTGCAACAAACATGAGATGAAACAGTTTAAATATGTCATCAGGGTTGGTAGATGGTTTATTTTTCATTATCTGTTTTTGAGTTAAGCTGGGCAGTATATGCTTTATATGAAATAAAAAATTCTTGTTTATAAAGATCAAGCTTTTTTGAATCAGTTACTGTTGATTAAGCAGATAAGACATAGTTATTTTTATAAGTCATTAGTACTAAAATTTTTTTGTTATTTTACTTAAATGAATAATAGCTATTCTTTTAGTTCTAACTAGTATTAACTTTTTTAGACTAATTATTTCTAAGAAGCAGAGAATAAGAAGTAGCATAAACAACTTCAATAGTGATTAGGATAGTTATTTTTTCAATTTCTGTAAAGAGGTTTTTAATAATTTCAAAAAGCATATAAAAGTACTAGTAACTATAATAATTAGACTAATGAAGGCTTGTTTAATCTTAAGTTCTAATTCTTTAACAGTCTGATAAATAATTATACTAATAGCAGCATCACTATTGATGATAACTTGGTAGAGTTTGTTTCTAAGTTAAATGGTACTTTTCACAAAAATAGTTTAAGCAAATAATTAGACTAAGTTGGTATTTTTAGCTTCTTTATACAAATATGCAAACATAACTATATGAATAGAAAAGTTATTGAAAAATTGGTTTCATTTCTTTGATATAGTAATAGAAGGTAAAAGGAGAATCTTCATAACTAAGATAATTAATATTTCTGTAATAAAGTAAAAGTGAGTAAAAACTAGTTTTTCTTCTATTACTATTATATAAGTCTAAGTATTTGCTTCTTTCTCTAAAGTTTCTCTTTTCTAAAAAGATTTTGATAATAAAATTTATTATAATGAGATCAAGATCTTGGATTGTATTTGTCATTTTTTTTATAATTATCTCTTTAGTTAGATTATTGTTCAGTTTATCTAATTTTATATTTAGCAATAAAATGTTTTATATGTTCACAATAGTAACAATAATAAAAATCTTTGGCTTAAAATTTATTGATGTTAGATGTAATTATATAGTTGGTAGATTGAAGTTAGAGTAGTTGCTATTGCTAAGCTAAGTTGATACTAAGTTTGGCATTTTGGTCTGTTAGTTGTTTAATAGCTTAGTTTGTTTTTATAATAATATTGAAAACTATTATATGCTCAGTTTTCTATTGTTTTGCAGTATTGATAGCAGTATTTAGCAACTTTCTTTACTGATTTTAAATTTTCAAACAAGGCTAAAAGCAAATATATAGAAAAACATAAAAATGGCCTGACAAACTCTATTCTGACTTCTAAGGAAAAAGATTTAGCAAACAAAATACAACTATTTTGTTTTAACAACAATATAAGCAAAGTTTTGTTAAATAAAACTGTAGCTGGCTTTTAAAGTTTTTCTTGAAAATTTTCAGAAAAATTGAAAAATGGTGCTAGACTCAGAAAACCAAAATCAGAAGCATATGACCAGTATACAAGATAAACAAAACTAAAGTAATACATCACATTATACTAAATAATAAGAAGTAATGATAATTAACCTGATTAGAAAATAATAAGTAAATATAACATGTGTAGCAAATAGATAGATAAATATTAAAAAAGTTTAGAAATAGAAATACAAACAAGATTAAGGCTATCATGCAGCACAAATCTGATACAACATATCAGAGGTTTCAGTAATAGAAATAAAAGATACATAGATAGCAAAATACTAAATTTAATTTTATCAAAGCTGATAAATAATTCAAACAATTTAAAATATATAGCAAGAGATCTAGCAATCTATAATCCAAAAAATATAATACTGAATGACCTACTTTAGTATAGCCAAATTTTAGAAGTATTTAAAATAGCAAAAGTATGCACAGTATTATATAGTATTATAGAAGAATGGGCAGTGAAATTAGTAGCAATAGACATAAACTCAGGGTTATTAGATTACCAAAGAAATACAAACAAGAGAGGAATATCTAAAGAAAAAACAAAACCAAAAAGAACAGAAAAGACAAAAGAAGCCAAAAAAACAAAAGTAACCTTGCTTATAAAAAAAAAAAGTCAAAAAGACAATAATGAAAAAAATAAATAAATCAAGACTTACAAGGAGTTATAGAACAAATGAAAGAGCTAAACATCTTAATTATACTGATCTGAATATTGCTATGATAAAACTAACACTTGCAGTTAGAGCTAACTATTAAATTGCTATGCTCTTGTAGAGTTCACATAGACCCCAGTACCTATTTTATAGCATATTCCTAGTACTTTAGTATACTTTTGCTTCTTTATCAAACTTTTAATCCAAATAGCCTGTATAGGACTACAACCAGTCTATCAGTATATTGGATCAGTCTGATATTCTTTTTTTCCAGTCTGATTCAACAGCCTGATTGGTAGTACCTCTGAGACTTTCAACCCAAAAGTTCTTGTTTGTTTAGCTATTTTAGCATTAGTATCTATTTTTTAGATCTAGCATTTATAGTAGTACTGTTGAAGATCTATGTTACTTTTCTACTTAGATTTTTTCTAAATAGGCTTTTTGTTTCCTAATTTTTACGAATTTATATAACTACAAAGACTTATCTAATGTTTGCACTACCTGATTTGTCAGTTTGCATTCCTCTGTATAACAAGTTACACAGATGCTTCATAACCTGCCAATTATGCTAGTGTGATTATAATTACAAGTATTTTAATCTAATCATTAGAAACAGTTGCTGTAATACCAGATTATATAGGTGATTATCTAAATTTTTATCATTGATAGGATTTAAACACCTAACCTATCACTTGAGAAGTTGACAACCTAACTACTTCACTAAGTTCTACATCTCATCAATATAGTTTATAGTCAAAAGTTATTTATTAAGGTAATAATAAAAAAGACTATTCTTAGATTTCTGTTTCTAAAAAATTCTAAGATATGTTTATAATATTAAAGAGAAAAAAGATGTTTATTACTTAATTAAACTTGAGAAATTTAGCATTATTTATATATTTATAAACTAAATAACTAAGTAACCAAGTAACTAAATAACTAAGCCTTAAATTTTTTTTTCTAAAAATAGATTTACTATATTTTTTTTAATAAAAATTTTGTGTAACAATGTCTTGTAAGATCATTTTCAAGGCACAGACCCTAATTATTAAGCAATTAAGTAACTAAGCAACTAAATGACTAAGTTATTACTAAGTGACTAGAAGGTTTTAATAACTAGTAACTAATAATTACTAAATAACTAATTACTAAATAACTAAGAGACTAAACAGCTAAGCAACTAAGTGACTAAATGACTAAGTAACTAAGCAACTAGGTAACTAAGCAATTATTAAATAACCAGAAAGTTCTAGTAACTATTACTAATAATAATACAATAATAAAAATAACTAATACTAAATTTTTTTTATTTTATTTTTATTTTTTTTAGTATTAAGATGACCTCTTTGGTTTTTTGACTTTTATTAATTACTTATCAGTATTGTGGTTCAATGAACTACTACAGAAGAGCATACAATTGGCTACATGTGAAACTTTTCTATATTACCTATTTAAGAAGTCCACTTAAAGGTTTCCTACCAATTGCTATACCTAACACCCTTGCTTGGATGTTTTACTTTAAACTCTTTAAATCTGTAAACTGTGTTAACATTACTGGTCATCTCAGATGCTCAGATCATTATCCTCAACCTTAGGACTAATTTATCCTCAAGGTAAACCTCCCAGAGCCTTTTGTACCTATTTTTACAACTGATCTAGGTATCGCTATAGCAGAACTAATATTTGCAGTCAGAGCTAACCATTAAATCACTATGCCCTTGTAGAGTTTACTTAGACCCCAGCATCTACTTTACATTATAACCCTAGTACTTTAGTATACTCCTGTCTTTTGTCTAGCCTTTTTACCAAACTTCTATTTCAGATAGCCAGTATAGGACTACAACCAGTCTATCAATATATTAGGTTGGCCTGATATTCTTTTTCTTTAGTTTATTCTAGTGGCCTGATTGGTGGTACTCCCAAGACTCCCAACTTAGAGGTTCTTACCTGTCTGGCTACTACGACCAGGTACTACAACTTTGGTATCTGTTTCTTCAGGCTAGCCTTTACAGTAGAGCCATCAAAGATCCAGCTACTTTTCTACTCAGGTCTTCCCAAATAGACTTCTTGTTACCCAATTTCAATGAATTTACATAGCTACAAGGACTTATCTAGTGTTTGCACCACCTGATTTGTCAGTTTGCATTCCTTTGTATAATGTTATACTTACACAGATGCCCCATGACCTGCCAGTCATGCTGGTGTGACTGCCATTACAGGTATCCTAACCCAATCATTAGTAACAGTTACTGTAATATAAATATTACATAGGTGATTATCCAAATTTTCACTATCGATGGAATTTAAACACCCAATCTACCACTTGAGGGGTTGACAACCTGACCACTTCACTAGGTCGCCACACTCCTATTTTTTTTATTTTTAACTTTGGCAGCTTTGCATTTATCTTTATTAAGTATTTAATATATATTTAATATATAGTTACACTTAAATTTTGGTTTAACATCTTTTGACTACTTCAAAAGTACTTAGAGGTGGTCTGCCATATCAGTTAAGAAATTATTCAGATTCAGAAGCTACAATATATCAAGCTAGTCTTTAAGGATATAAAAAAAAAACTTTATATTATCATTAACAAAATTTATAACTGACTCTAGCAATAACTCTTGTATTCTATTACTATTTTTTTTTTTTTTTTTTACTTTTTTTTCACTTTAGACTAGGTTTTGCTTGTTTAATTTTGTTGCTTTTATTTTTTTTGATGTACTTGTAGTTGCAAATAGTTGATTTTCATATTTTCTCTTTTCTTTTAGACTTATTTCTAGTTCTTTTTTTCAAACAATAATTACTTCATATTGTTTCTTTTATATATTCTTATAAAAGCTATTTCATACTATGTTTACTAATGTTTACAAAAATTTTTTGGTTTCAATCAATGTTTGTGTCAGTTCTTAAATTATTTTTGTAGCTTTTTCATAAATTAATCACTTAATTATTTTATATCTATTTTTTTTTTTCTTTTTTGGTTCTTTCCTACATAATTTTTTTAAGTTTTCTTTTATCTAAATTTTTATATGATTCTTCTATTAGTGCTAATCATGTCAGGTTGATTGAGGTTTCTTTTATATTTTGCTAGTCTTTTTCATGATTGCTATATATTGCTAAATGCTCTTGGTCTTTCTTTTTTTTCATTGCACAGAATACAATATGGGTTTGTATAAAGATCTAGACATCACTTTGCTAATGTTTTCAGCAGAGATAATTTTTTACTCAAACACTTGATCAGTGTTTTAATTTGCTTATTTTTTTTTATACTTGTACATCTTACTTCATTCTAATCTTTAATTTTTTTCTACAAAGATGATCATTTGTGCTTTTCCATTTTATTGTTTGGTTCTAGCTTTTTTATAACTGATAAAAATCTCTATTTTGCACTTATTTTTAAATTGAGAACATTTTTCAAAAATTGTCTTGTTAAAGTTTCTACTGCATTATTTTTTTAATATATTAAAACATTTTCATTTTGTAGTGTTTCTTTGACTATTCTATTTATATTTTCTAAACTAGTATTTAATTTTGCTAAACTATCTACTAAATTATTCTATTTATTATTGCTATATTTTTTAACTTTAACTAATTTTAGCAGCAATTCTTTGAAACTTTTAATCTCTATTATATTTCTTTTTATACATATTATAGTTCTTTTCTCTAATCCATTGTTTGTTAGTCTTAATTTTTAGTTTTTTATTTATTTCTGCTATTGCTGCTATGCTATTTGTATATACTTTAACTTTATTATTTCTGGATATGATTAAAAACACTTCTTAGATTGTTAACAGTTCTGGCTTAGTTAATAATGACCAGTTTTGCATTCTAAAAAACCTTTATTAATTTTTTCTTTTCTTTTTTGTTTACTTATATTCAGCCAGCATCCATTTTGTTGCCTCTAATTCTTTCTTCCAAACTAGATCTTTTAAGTAAACTATTTGTATAAAAAAACAAGTTTGTGTAGCTTTCTATTTGACTTTTATATAATTTGCTATTTAGTTCTTTCTTTACCTCATTACTTATATTTTGCTATTGAATTAGCTCTTCTTTTTGTATAAGGCATGCTACCTTTTCAACTTGACTTTTTTTTATTATTGATTTCTTATATTTATAATTCTCTTTTATATTAATTATTTCTTTTTTGATTTCTAATTTCCAATTTTTTTTTCTTTTTACCAAGTTTGTCAATACTTTTAGTATCTCTGATTTGTTATTTTATTTTTTGCACTCATTTGGCTCTTTTTCTTTATTTATTTTGTAATTTTTACATTTTTTAAATACTAGTCTTGGGTTATTTTTCTTATACTCTATATTTCAATGCTCTGTAAAAATCTTTTTGTATTCATTTATAAGAGTTTTTTCAATTATAAGATTTTTTCTTTCTTTTTTTTAGACATTTTAGTATGACTTAGTTTTTTTTTTTTAAATAATTTTGCTAAACTGATCTCCAAGATATCTATATTTAATGCTTGTATACTAAAAATTGTCTTTATTTTTCTTGTTTTAATATCTTTAATTATTTTTTTCTATTATTTTAAACTATTTAGTTATTTTTTCTTTATTTGAGTTTCCTCTTAGCTCTTTAAATTGTTGCCAAGTAATTATTTGATCACTAGTTTTGTTAATCAACTGTTTTGTATAAAAAATATTTAGTTTTTTTAAAACTAGTGCTGCTTGTATTGTAAACTTTTCCTTAAATACTTTTGCTATTTTTCATTTGCTTTGTTTACAACAATTATTTAAATTATTAAATTTAAAAGTTATTTGCATGTTTTTTGCTTTTAATATTACTTGATATGCTAAATTATTTTTTTAAAACTTATTGCATATATTTAGTAGATTTTTATACTAATTATTTTCTGATACTCCTATTAAATACTAAATAATACTTAACATTAAAAAAAAAAATACTAAATAATAATAATAATAAATAATAGTAAAATAATAATTATTTATTTAATAAAATATATTAGATTAATGTACTATACTTAATAATATAACCAATATTTTTAATATCTAAATTCAAATAAGTTTTAAATAGTAGATTACAATTAAAAGATATAAATTTTATAGTAAAAATTAGCAAAAAATTACTATTACTTTCATATAATATTAGAATGCCAAAGTTTTTAGTATTATATAAAAATCATATACATATAGTTATAAAGAAGAAAATGTCAAAAGCTTATGATCTACCAAACCAATTTGAATAATTCTACTACTATTAGAACTGAAATAACCTGTTATATAATCTTTGTTAGAAACTCAAGAAAGGTTTACTTGGCATAAAAAAACTTTTTATTGTAAGCTAGCTGCATTCTAACCTTATAAAAAAACATATCAACTTTTAGTAATTTTTACTATTAAATTCGCTATTTTAATTACAATTTACCTCTTAACTTTTTTAAGAAGTTTAGATTGTAAATAAATTAGCCATATACTTGTAAAATTAAATTATATATTTTATATTAATCTTGTACTTTATAAGTTATATTTAAAAAAGCTTCTAAACACTTTATTAAGTTTAATAAAAAGTAAACCAAAATCTTATTTTTAATATAAAAAAAAAATTATAAATAATAATAAAATTATTAAAATTAATTAAATATTATCATAGAATTTAACCAATCAGAATTAATTGTTTTGTATAACAAAGTATATTATTTAAAAAAAATTTAATTAGGTCTTATAAATTTTTTTTTTGGTTTCATAAACCTTAAAATCAATTTTTTGGTTTAATAACTAGGTTGGTTTTTAAAAAAATTTGAACAATTTATAAAATTTTTATATATAAAATTTTTTTAAAAAAAGCTGACCAGTCACGTCTGCTTAAACAGTTCTATGTTATAAAAACCAAAAAAAAAGTTGTATAATCTTATAAGCAAAGTAAATTTTTTTTAAAAAATAATACAGTATATATTGTAATTTTGTGTATAATTAAATTTTAAAAAGTTTTATTAGTAACATATTTCATTGTAATACACAGGTCATGTGAAAAATAATCTACATCCATAACTAAAATTTAAAAAAAAATCAAATACCGAATGGCAATAGTGCAAACAAAAAAAAACCAATTTAAAATCATAAAATACAATTTAGAACTATATATATATAACTTCTTTTCGTGCATATTCATAGTACATTATTAAAGACAGTATGAAGAATATCAGATGAAAATATGACAAAAGTAAATAAAATTTATAAAAAAAATGACTATATAGAATGGTATTTTATACAATCCTTGCACAGAATTTTTTGTGCATAAAAAACATAAAACCACTTAACTATCGAAATAATTACTGTGCCGTCCGTCATAAATTATTTCAATGGTTATTAGTAGGGATGGTAAGTAACTATGATATTATGTCTGCAACTTTACCCATCTTTTCATATTACTCCTTATACCTTATAAAAATCAAAAATTTTATTAAATAAGTCAATATTAACATATTAAGTTATTCAGAAGAGCAATATATATATTTATTTTATGTCCTACAAAATATTGAAAACCAGGTTTAACTTATGTTTGGATCTTATTATATAAAAAGCCTGGTTCCTAGGTTCTTAATTTGGAACCTAAAAGTTTTAGAACCTAAACCAAACCTAAACTAACTTTACCATCCCTAGTTATTAGACACCATGAATCCGAAAATAAGGAACCTTATATTTTCTATTTAATTATTTTCCAGCTGTACTGTGTTGGCTGTAGGGTTAGAAAATTTCTTCAACCGATCCAATTCAGTTTCTACCATCTTCCTTGATGGTCCATTAGTGCTAATATTGGGTTTAGCGGACATGCTTAGGGAGCTTGCGGGCTCGTTTGGTGATAATGGTGTTTGGGATGATCCTTGGTTAGTAGATTGATTGGTATTGGCTTTTTTTGTGAGTAATGCCTGGAAGAAGTTTGCAAGAACTTCGTTCGGTGGACCAGAAGGTATGGCTGGTTGGGAACCATTCTGCGTACCCACCGGTGGAGATGTAGATGTGGGGACCTGCTTCTTAAATTTGGAAACAGACTACAATCAGTATCACGCTTATGTATACTATCTCTATGATTAATATTAATTAAATACACTAACTTTGTTATTAGGCCTATTAGAAGTTAGAGTAGTTTCTGGTTCTGGAATATCGGCTCCGATATTTGCATATGGATATTGAGGTGCACTCATTGGTCCAACGACTGATGGCGACGGTGGACGTTCGTTATTAGCTTTTTGTAAAGCTTCAACATGACGGCTTAAGAATTCTTGTTCATCTTCTGCGACAATGATTGATGGATCAGTAAGTGGCTAAAAAAATTAGAAATTAATTAGTAAGATAAAGATATGTAATTAAAAAAAAAAAAGTTAAAAATTTCACATACTTTATCGTTATCTATGTGAACAACAACCTCTTCATACACTTTTTTAGCACTAATAACTTCTTCAGCATCTTCCGTTGTTTCCTTTTCACCAGTCATATCCAAATCCCAACCTTGAAGCAGTCCGTCACAATCGAAACCCTCTCTTAAGCATTTAATTAGATTCCAAGAATCCCAACCAGTGGGAACCAATACTGTGTCACGTTCAACATAATTTGGTTTAACATTGAAAGAATAAATAGATTTGGCGTCGTTGGATGAAGATTTTGATCCAAGAAGTCGATGAAGAATATATCGGCGGAGATTTTCGAACGTTTTTGGATCTCGAGTGGTTGTATAAAAGAGCGCAGCACCATCTGATATGTTAGATGTTTAGTGATTAACAAATTATGGATATTGAAATCTAAAAGTCGACATTTGGGGTTTAACTCACATTTAAGACAGATAGTTCTTAAACTTTGCTGTATGTAATCAAATTGTTCTTCTTTATAATCCATCTGCTTTTCTAACGTGGTAACGTTGTCAGACTACAAAAAAGTTATGAATTCTCTTAGTGAACAAAAAAATTTTCAAGGTAATTCTATGAAACAAATCTCATTACCTTGGTGCAAACCACTACCAATGGCACAGCCAAATTTGTAGCCAAAACTCCTGGGCCCAAAGGTAATGCAACTTCATCTTCTTCGGATGACGCTGGCACTGTCCCGCTCGCAGTGCTAGTATCAAGTTCGTTAGCATAATTTTTAATAAAACGTTCGACTATTGTTAATCATATAAATAAGTTTAAATTAAATATTATTTATTAAATTGAGGTAATAAAATTTGACCAATTATTATGTAATACTTACGTGTCTCTTGCATTTCTTCGATAACAGCTTTACCTTTGGTCCACTCTTCTTTAGCCCCTACAGAACCTTCCTTTTTTACTCGCTCAATACCTACTTCAATAAATTTAATCCATCGTTGCAATGTTTCAACAAAAGTCCATGGACGTGCCCAATCTAAAACAATTACAACAAGAGAGTCCGGTAGGGTCGTGGAATTAAGTGCAAAATGAAGGAGAGATTGATAAGCTTCTTGAGAGCCTGCAAGTTGATATATCCCAAGACGAGCAAGCGTATCTAAACGATGTATGGATTAAATTTTAATAAATTAACGCTTGGATAGTGAAAAAAACGAAGTGAATCGTGTTGTAGGAATCAATCCTTTTAAAAGATTTTCAAGTTAAACTTAATAGCCATAAAATCCATATTTCACAAACCTTCTGCGTCATCATCTTTAACTTCAGTAAAGGTATAACTTAAAGCCAAGTCGCTGTGATGTTTTTGATTGTAATTTTCGCTTTCCTCGGCGTTAGTGTCAGTACCTTTTGAAGAATTATTTACTTCATAAATCTCTTCGTCTTTCTCTCCTTTTAGATGTCTGATGAGGGTAGATTTACCCGATTCTCTATCGCCTTTAAAGAAGCAACAAAGCACGTGACCTTTTAGTTTGACGCTGGAAGCGGTCAATTCTAACAAAGCTGCTGAAAGACGAACCTAGAATCAGTAAATTTTTTGTAGGAACGATTTTTGAGGAAGAAACCCCTTTGAGAATTGAAGTCCAGATATCTTCTTGTTCGTTTGCTAATCCATTATTTGGTGCTTGATTGTCACCAGTAACGTCGTTTTTTTGTACCATTATAATACCTAGTCGTTAACTTGAGTAGTAAAAAGGAACGATTTTTTTTTTTTTTTACCAGTGTTAAGACCTTCGAAGCTGAGAGTTTAAGTTGCTTAAAGCAGTTTTGGTTTTGTGACGTAAACTATTTCAATGAATCTTTTCAACCTGTCACGGGAGATCCGCATATAACTTTTAAGGAAAAAAAGGTAACTTTACAATATACTTTTAATAATTGGGGTTCCGAGGTTTAGAGTAACACCATGCAACCTTCTGGCATGGCAAGGTCATGACTTTTTAATACGTTTGTGTAGCCAAAAGCTTATGATAATAGTGCAATTCTATGTGATTGAAAAACAAAGAAAAGACAAAAATCTTTCCCTCTCTTCCTTATGATATCATAATATTCGGTATAGATCGTTTCATATTAAAAGTACCTAGCCAAACCTGGGACCTCAAATCCCCGCCATTGTCCAAGTAACACAATCGTTGGATGTGCCGGTACATACCAGGATCATTGACTTGTTTCAAGTTTTCCTAAAACACTAAATGCTCCCTCATTAAATGTATGCTATTTATTCTTTAAAATGAATCATGTCAGAAATGCCTTGATTAATGAATTGTTTAGCGTTAGGGGTTTATCATAGAAAATAAAGATGCACAAAATAGATATATCGTAGGCATTTAGAATCACATGACATAATTACTTACAGGGATTGAATATAAGACCCTTTTAGTAAAAAAAAAAAAAACTTGCTTTATTGCAGAATTCTACCAGTACGTATTTAAAATTTTAAACCAATCATTTTAATTTATAAATTAATATGAAAGTCTAAACTGGATATAATGACCTGCATGATTCTATTTTCAGGTTCGGGTCCGGTTCTGACCAAACATCTAGTGACCAGTCCGGTTCTGTTCAAAAAATATAAATTTAGCCGATATCGACGTTTTAAACCAGAAAAAATTAACCTGGAAAATTATCTTGTCTGAAAAAATTTTCGCCGGCCAATAAATTTTCAAGATCATAACTTTAGTCGATTGACATTTCACGTGTAAATTGTTTTACAATCGATGCATCCTAATTTTTTTTAATCTATATATTTTAAGTAAATTTGTTTAAAGAAATAATCTATTTGTCGCCTGCGGTGACAGTACCAGGGTCATAATATATAGTAAAAATTATGTAAGGAATATTTTTTGTTAAGACACGGAAGTTGGTTTCATAGGCATAATTTGAGTTATTTGAGTTATTTTGATTTGAAAATTTTAAGGCTTTTGAATCGTACAGTCTGATTTGCCTGGGTCTGTCACTGCCAGCGACAAATAGATTCACCCTTGTTTTAAAAATTAAAATTTTTTAAATAAAATTAAAAAGAAATTTCTAAACACACAGTAGTGTATTTATATATTACTAGCATATAACCCGTCGCATTGTTCCGGTTTTAAAGTGTTATTCTATATAAATTATTTAACAAATAAGTATAGATTTTTTTTTTTTGATGTTAAAGTGACCTCATTGGTCTTTTAACTTTTATTAATGACTTTTTTGGTAATATGATTCTATAAACCATTACAGGAAGAGTGTACAATTGGATACACATATAACTTTTTTATATTACTTATTTGAGAAGTTTGCTTGAAGGTTTCTTACCAATTGCTATATCTAACACCTCTATTTGGATGGTTTATTTTAAACCCTCTGAATCTGTGCCTGTGTTAACATTATTGGGTCTTGCTCAGATCATTGTCTTAATCTTATGATTATTTTATCTTTTAAGTAAATTTCTCAAAGCTTTCTGTATCTATTTTTGCAGTTAATCTAATATCATTATAGTAGAACTAATACTTGTAGTCAGAGTTAGTTATTAAACCATTGTGTCCTTATAGAGTTTACTTAGACTTTAGCATCTACTTTATAACATATCTGAAATATTTTAATATACTTTTGTCTGTTTTTTAGACTCTTAATTCAAATAGTCTAATAGAACTATAATTAGTTTATTAATATATTAGATCAGTTTAATATCTTTTTTCTCTAGTTTATTCTAGTAACCTAGTTGGTAATACTTCTAAGACTTTTAACTTATAGTTTCTTATCTGTTTAAATACTTTGACATTGATATCTGTTTTATAAAATTAGCTTTTACAATAGCATTATTAAAATCTATACTATCTTTTTACTTGAGTCTTTTCAAATAAACTTTTTATTTTTCAATTTTAACAAATTTATATAAGTATAAGAAATTATCTAGAGTTTGCATTACCTAATATTAGCTTGCATTCTTCTGTATAATATCATATTTATACAAATGTCTTATAACCTATCAGTTATGTTAATAAAATTGCCATTACAGATATCCTAACTTTATTATTAGAAACAGTTACTATAATACAAATATTATATAAATAATTATTCAAATTTTTGATATTGATAAGATTTAAACACCCAATCTATTACTTAAAAAATTGATAACTTATCTACTTTACTAAGTCATTATATTCTATTTTCAAATTTTATTTTATTTATATATTTAATTAATAATATAAAATTTTTTTTAAAAAATAATCTCTTTGATTTTTTAATTTTTATTAATAATTTTTTTAGTAATATGATTTTATAAATTACTACAGAAAGAGTATATAATTAGTTACATGTATAACTTTTTTATATTACTTATTTAAAGAGTCTGTTCAAAAGTTCTTTACCAATTGGCATATCTAATAGCTTGCTTTTGTATTTTATTTTAAACTCTCTAAATTTGCAAATTATATTAATATTACTAGATTGTTTTTTTTTTTTTTAGTATTAAGGTGAGGCCTTGCTTATATCTTTATTAGTAGTTTTAAAGTTAATAACTACATGGAGTTACTATGTATACAAAGTTATTCTATATAAATGCTATGGTTGAAACTAACACTTGCAGTCATGACAAAACATTAAACCGCTAACTATATAACTAGACTCTAAATACAAAAGGAAAAACTATATTTAAGAATAAAAGCTCAGACATATTTATCTGCGACCTAAACCTACTAGAGTGGTCAAGACTCACCTAGATTTGTAGAGT
>CAJVQA010004371.1:0-17691 GCA_910591915.1 Cetraspora pellucida | reverse complement strand
GAGACAAAAGCCAAAGTTGTTTGTTATTGCAACTGGCATCTTCAATAATATTGTTGAGTATATATATAGGGATAGAGGTACTATTGCCAGGTAGAGCAATGTAGTTATAAGAGGATAAGATAAGGTGTTGAGTGAATATTAGGTTAAGATGTTTAGTAAGAAGTTTGGTATATAGTTTTTTGATATATTTAACTAGGCTGATAGGTCTTGTATTAGATAAGTTTCTGTTGAAGATGGGTTTTTTTGATATTGAAAAGATACAACCTTCTTTTCATTACTTGGATATGTGGTTGGTTTGAATGCATCAGTTAAAAAAAGCAGTTATTGATTGGAGAAAGGCAGAGCTAGCCTGTTTTAGCATTTTATAGCTAATTCTAGATAGACCATATGCCTTATTGTTAAGTAGCTGATTAAGGGTTATAGAAATTTTATTTATTAAAAATTCAACTAGAGCTGAATTGTAATAGTTTGATCTAGTTGTAGTTTTGAGTTAATATTCCTCTGACCAGTTAGAATTAAATTTATGAATGTCAATAGATCTGTAAGCAGTCCAGTTATCAAAATGTTGTTTAATTTGTTCTTTAATAAGTTTGGGATCTGTTATAATATCATTTGGTATTTTGATATTATTGATTTTTACAGAATCTTTGTAATAGTTAAGTATACTATTGATCATTGCTTTGGGATTAGTTTGGAGTTTGGAACATCAGTTAGTAATATATTGGTTTATTTGATCTTAGATCTACTTGATGTTTTCTATATTTCGAGCATGATAAAGGGCTTGCCATTCAGTTTTAGTATTAGTAACCCAGTTTGGTATAAGTTCATAAAGATTGGGTATAGGATCTATGTTAAGATAATAAGTTGAATTAAGGTATTGAATTGAAGAATTAAGATGTATAGGTATTGGTGTTGTATTGGCTAGAGAAGATTTTACTTGTCTAATTATACTGTTTAGTTTTTTAAGACTTTGATGAAATAAGGTAGATTTAGCAGAAAATAAGTGTTAGAAATTATCGATAGTAGATTTTTTGTTAGGAATACATTTAGTAGCTGCATTAATAATACTAGTTTAGATTTTGTGCCATGTAGTTTCTAGTAAGTCAGAAGTTTGGATTGAGATAGGAGTTTTGTTTGTATTAAGGTTATGGGTAACTTGGTCAGCAAAGGTTTTTTATTGCTCTTTGTTCATTATTTTGTAATTGAAGATTCTTCATTGAGTTTGGGTTGAATGTCATTTTTGTTAATAAAGGCATAGGGAAAAGTCCAGGAGGATATAAGAATTTTGTGGTCACTTTGAGTACAGTTTTCTGCATTATCTAAGTAGAATGAGTTGAGATATTTAAGTAGAGAAAGGTAGGCCCAGATGTAATCAATAGTACTGTGGTGTCTACTACTGTGCCAGGTATAAGAGGAAGTATTTGTATGATCTGCCAAGTTGTAGATATTATTGTATTATAAAAATTGCAATAATTTGTATTTGATAGATAAAGAGATGGAGTTGTTAGATGGCATATTAAGGTCACCTAGTATTATAGGTAAAATGTTTCAGTTAGTTGCTTGTTAAATTCATTGAATAATTATATTTTGTATTTGAAGTCTAAGTTGTGAGTTTTCATATGGTAGATATATAGATATTATTCAGAATTTGTGATCATGTTTAAAAAAGAGATCAATAGCAATAGCATAGTTAGAAAAAGTAAAAATATTGTGTATATGAGATGTAAGATGTTTTTGGATCATAAGTGCAGTTCCTGTTTTGGAGCTGTTAGTACAAAACCAAAAATAAGAGAAATGTTTTGAATTGTAAAATTTGGTAATAGCATTATTTTCTGCTATTTTAGTTTCTGTAATGCTAATAATATTCAAGGAATGAGAGATACAATAATCTTCCAAAACTTGCTGTTTAAGGTTTTCATTATATCTTCAAACATTGTAAGTACAGATTGTAAGATTTAGAGATAAGATGTTAGAGGTTCTGGATTGTGTTAAGCTACTAGGTATAGAAGCTAAAGGTGCTGATATAGAAAAGACAAGTGTTGATGTGTTTGATTTTAGTTGAATGTTCAGGTAGTGCCAGATAGCTTGAACTAGTAAAATAAAGTTATTAGATAATGATTTAGCTTCAGAAGATAAACATGAGCTTCACTATGATCATTTTTAATAAAAATGATTAGTGTATAATCACAAGCATTATCAGGTGAATAGCCAAAACTATAAATATGTTGTAGAAAAAAAATAATAATTTGAGGATGGAAAAGCAGTAGTAGATGATTGTAGAATAGAAATTTGTTGTAGCAGGTATTAAGTTGAATGTTGTCATAGTATTGTTTAGCTATTGTAGTTTTATTATGTCCTTCTAGGATGGTTTCTATTAATTGAAAGTAACTGTAGTCTATATTATTTTCTTTTATAATTAGGTTAGTATTTGATGTATTATTGTTTATTGAGAAGAATTTAGAAGGAATAGGTATAGGTAAATAATAAGTATAGCCTAATAGTTGTAAAAAGAAATATTCAGGTGAAGGTTGAGGTTTGTTTGAAAAATGTATATAGCATTCACTATAATCAATTTTGTAAGTGCATATTTGAAGTTGTTTAGTTATGAGTAGTTGTAATGATGAATATGTTTTAAAAAGGAGCTTAGTGTTTGAGGATGTGAAAGTAGAGGTAGGTTCAAACATGCTAACTATACATTGTAGCATAAGTCTGAGTTATATAGTGTATTGTAAGATGAGTCTTGTAATTTTTCCTTGGTATGAGATGATGAAATAGAGTTCAAAGAAGTAAAGAGTTCTTCTGTAGATTTGCTCATTATATGCTCAGCTTGCACAGCTGTATAGGATACTATAGCCTGTTTTGTATGTTGAGTCTGGTCATTATTAACCTGATCTTTCATGTAAATGGACTTAACCACCTATCCACTTATATCATTCTCTTTTAAGAATGGTCTACTAAGTGTAAAGGACATTATTATCTTAGAAGCAGTAGCTGAACAAAGCTTTTTATAGAATATATACTTTCTAAATTTATTTATATAATATTGTACATTTTCAAAATTAGTTTTAATATAACCAAAATTATAAGATTACAACTTCAAATACTTTGTTCAAGTTGCTAGAATAGGACTATTTTTCAAAATTCTGTTGTCAGTAGAATTTGAACTCTACATTTACTATTTAGAGAATAACAACCTAACTATTAAACTAGGATCACTATTTTCAAATATATTAAATAATAATACTAATACTAACTATATATAATATATAATATATTAGCATTAAAGTTGCAAATAAAACTAAATTATAAAAAAATACTATTTTTTAAATTATAGATTATTACAAATTTGTTTGAATTTTAGTATTTTTTTGGTTCTGATTTTTTTTTAAAAATATTAAAATATTAAAATATATAAATAAAATTTAGTATAATAATATTTGAAATTATAATTACTTTTTTACAATATTTTTTTTAAATTATAAAAATAAAAAATTAGATTACTTATATAAATTAAAAATATATAATTTTAATATATATTTAAGAAGTTAAGCCCTATAACTTAATAGTAAAACTACTAATTTTATAGACTAAATTAACAGTTTGAGTTAAACTAAAGATAAAATTTTAGAATTTTAATTCTATAACCTAAAATAGAAGCCAAATTGAATGCAGAATTTTGTAAAAAGTTTTAATATAAAATTTAAAACATAGAGAAAAAAATTAACATGTTTTTATAAATATAACTTAGATTGCAACATGCCTAATATGCTTATTAAGTATGCTTTATCTAGATTATACATAATAACATGACAATTAACTAATTAATTTCTTTTTTTTTATTAAGATAAAGTTTTGTTTTTATTTTTATTATAATTTGTATTAAGAATTCACAAAAGGTTTTTTTGACCAAAGGTCAAGTTTACAAATTGTTTACAAAAATAAAATTCAAACTATAGATATACTATAACTATCTAGTTTAATCTAATTTATCTGCAATCTAAACCTACTAGAGTAGTTAAAGTTTATTTAAATTTTGTTAGTTAAAGTATTGCTAATTTGATAATTAATTATATTATTAGTTAAGATGTTATATTTAATCTATTCAGATATTCAAATAGATGTTTTTTTTTTGTTATTTTTATAGATGATCAAATATTGTGTTTGTTTTTTATATTATTAGTCTGCTAAGTTATAAATATAGTTACAAGTATATAGTTATCTAGAATAGTGTATTTTATTTTCAACTAGTTCTAAGATAGTAATAAAATTAAAATTGAAGAAATTAGAGAAAATGAACTTTTAGTTAAAAAAATTTTAAAACTTCTAAAAGAATTTTATCTTTTATTAACTATATTACAAACTTATTTGCAGATGATACAACATATTTGGCTCTTTTTAATATCTGTTTATAACAAGAAAAAAGATTTTTTCTAATATTTTTTTTACAAAGCATTTCTACTAAGTTATCAATTAAGACACATTAGATCATCTGAGATAAAAAACTATACTTGATATTTAAATAAATTACAAACCATAGAACACTTTACTTTAAAATGTTCTTGAAGTATAATAATCTGAAAGGAAGCTTATAGTTTCCTTAAAATCGATAAAAAAATAGCTATACTGTCCTTATTAGATAATATCTTTTAAGTTTTTACTAATACTTGTTTTTAAGCTCTAACAGCTTTGAACTAGTTACATATTATTACAATTTATAAGATATAGTGTCAATACATTTCTGTTAAATAAAGAAATTCAGATATACTTATTAACTTTCTAAACTTTCTTGTTAGAAATCATATTTTAAAAAAAATATGAATTCTAAGAAATAAATTTTTTAGTACTAGATCTAAATCTTTTAAACTAATATATAAATATCTAAAAAATAACTAAGTTATTTATAATATTTTAATGAAAAAGCACTATCTGCATTCTAGTTGTAATTATAACAGAAATATTCAAAAAAAATTTACTATATAAAAATCCATTATACTATTTAGATTATATAAAAAATGATTGATATACATTCTACTCTTAAACTAATCATATTGTTAGAGATATTTAAAAAGTGTTTAATCAAGATAATAACAAAGAATATTCAGGTTAATAGAAAGAAAAATACTTAAAAGTTCAAACTTTACTGGTTTATCAAAAAACTCAACAGAAGAACAATTTATATAATAAAGATAATAAGAGAAGATACAAAAAAAAATAATAAAAAGTTGTAATTATTAATGCAAAATATAAAAAAAGCATATAATTCAGTATCAATAAAGTTATTTTGCTTAGCACTACAAAAAATTAAGTTGCCAAAAAAATAATAAAGTTTATATTAAAGCTTTATAACAAAAGAAAAGTTAACATTATAACAGAGTTTGGAATTACAAAATATTTGTTGCTAGTAATAAAATTAAACAAAAAAAACAATTTTTTTATTTGTTTAAAGAATATTCTATAACCTACTGTTAAAAAAAATTTAAAATAAGTTGAGTTTAAGATACAAGATTAAAATATATAAAGTTCTGAATCTATAAATAAATAGAATTAAAGTAGGAAGAATGAGACAAGTTGCAGTTGTCTACACAGATGACATAACTAAGATAACAAAAAGCAAAAAGAAAATGTAAGCAATTGTGCAGAATTCACAAAGATTCTTTAAGCTCAATAATATTCAGATTAATAATACTAAGTTAAAGCTGTTGGTAATTAATTCTAGTATAAGAAAAAAGAAAAAAATTTATATTAATAAATAACTTTCAGTTATATATTAAAGAAAAGTGCTCATTAACAAGAATATTAAAGTGTAATTGAATATAGAAGCTAACAAAGTTTAGTTATCAAAAAGTCAAAGAATATTATATAACAATTTATATAAAGCTTACAATTTAAGAAATTAACTATCAGCTAACTAATATATATTAATAATATATATAATACCAAAACTGATATATATGTTGCAGACAACAAAGATGTTTAAAGAATGTCTAAATTGCTTATATTAGTTAATAATTAAATTAATTAAAAACAAAATAAGTCTACTAATAACTATAAAAAATAGTATGATTATATATCAAGATTTAAGAGATATAAAACATTAAATTAAGAAATATTTAACAGCCAGTTAGCTTTTATACAAAGAAAACTAAATAAGCCAAATTGAATTGGCAAAATAATAAGAATATGAGTAAAACAAGATTATATTTTAGTAGTATTAATATTAGAAGAATTAGATATAGTAAGTATAAGTAGTTTGAAGAAGATCTAAAAAAGTAATGTAGTATATTTAGTATTGCTAAGGGTAAATAAAATAGGTATAATAATAAAAACAAAAAATGTTCTTGATCAAGTTTTGGTATATATAAAACTATATATAGTTTTATAGAGAATAAAAAATTTAGAATAACTTGTAGAAAAATAATAGAATATAAACTGTTTTTTATATAACAGTTAGTTAATCAAGAAGTCAAAAAAATGATTATATAAAAAAAATTTAGAATACTACAAACAAGTATACAAAAAGAACAAAAAACAAAATGATTTGCTAAAAATATTAAGTAATTAAGTTAACAGAACAGTTTGAACTAAGTTTTTTTTTTTTTTTACTTTGGTAACAATGCCAGTTGGTTTATTAGCTTTAATTTGATATAGTACAGATTTACAGTTACATTTTTAGAATTGATTATTACTAATACTATATACTATTTAATTTTACAGTACTAACTTCATCTGGTTACTCTTAAGGCATCTAAATGCATGTCTGTTACATGCTTGTATGCAGTTATCTTGACAACTACTTGCAGTCATGACTTATATTAAACTGCTACACAGACAAGAATACCTACTGAACTTAATGCAGCATCCCAAATGCCAGAGGTATTGTCTTCTATAAATTATATCTATATGTTTTACTCATATGTTTTACCTGGTCTTGTTTCTTCTGCCTTCTAATCTAACTATATCTAGTATTATCTTGTTTTCCACATTTCCCACCTTTTTATTACTGTACTACTTCCAAATTGGTCCTACTCAGATATGTTTGATCCTTATAATCTTTCTATCTTTGATATACCTGTTATTATTTTCTCTAAGGTGTTCTAACAATAGTCTAGGATCTGCAATGAACTTATATCTCAAGCCAGATTAGCTGCTACTATTAGTCTTTTGACCAATCTATATTTCAAACCAAATCTGCTGTCACTGTTCCTGCAGATGCCCCAGGTCTTAGTGTCATATAGTAACTCAATGCTGCATTTAATTTCTAACATAGTGCTTTCTTTTATGATAGAAACTAAGACTTGTTGTACTTACAAACAGGACAATTCTGATTATACCTAGAGAGTTCTTCTAACTCTAATGATACCATACTATCATATATTGCAAGCTCTCAACTTATTTAACAATACCTGCAAGACAATTCTAGTTATATCCAGAGAGTTCAATTTGGTACTTTTATATTGCACAAAGAAGTTATATGCCTACCTCTAAGATCTTTCTTTCTAAAATTAGATTATTCAGCTGTGTCAAAGGTGCTTCCAATTTTTGGTTAGACCAATTCTTTATTACAGTCCATCCTTGTGTTCACTACTTCTCTCACCATTTCAGTTTTGGTTACTTTTAGACTACTCTTCTAATCAAATTCTCTTCTTGAATTCCAATTAAGACTTATTTGCACAATTCATTGATTATTCTTCTAAGCAAGTACTTCACAAGTTAGGTGCAAAGATGTTAGTACTGCCTATATTAGGAGGTATAAGGATGTTAGTACTGCCCTAGTCTAAAGAACTTATATGTGCAATCCTTTCATAATTGTAATCTTTTGTAACAACTGCTTGTTACACATAGTACCTCCACTTCATGATTGGGTCTCCTTTTGGGAATTTCTATTTCTATTATTGTACTGCACTTGGACTTCAACTACAGAGCTTCACATTCAATTACAGGCTTCTTATTAAGTTACAGAAACTAAAATTTTTTAATTTTGCCTCTAGCCAGACTTGAGCTATTAATCTTAACTATAGAGAGTATAAGAGCTTAACTACTAAGCTATGAGACTCACACCCTTTTGAACTAAGTTTTAAATATAAGAAATAAATATTATAGTAATGCAAACTGTTGTCAAAAAGTTATTACAAGACAAAAAAAACATGAATAGATGTTAATAAACAAAGAGAATACAAAATTAATAATAAACAAGATAGTTAAAAAAAAAAATGCTAATAAATCATTAGAACAAGCTTCAGATTAAGAAAAAAGGTTATTCAGTACTTGAAGAATATAATATATACAATTTGAATGATAGAAGCAGTACAAGCAGTTATTAGCATTAAGTTAAAAAAAGTATAATAACAGATATGCTGTTAGAAATAAGATAAGAGCATAAACAGAAAATTTTAGTTTTAGTAAAAAAACTAAAAAATATAAAAAGAATTATATAAAAGAAGACATCAAAAATAATAAAATAATTATAAATAGAATAATAAAGATATATATATATAAAATTAGTTTAATAAAGATGCAAGAATTTAATAATAGTTTAGAGAATTTGCTATTAATATAATTTGAAAAGAATATTAAATTAGAATATATAGAATACAAATTTTATATAGATAAATTATTAGTAAAAGAAAAAAAAGAATATAAAATAGTTACAAGTTGAATATAGATTAATAAAAATAAAAAGAAAAACATAATAAAGAAAAAAATTAAATTAAAAAAATAATTATTATTAACAAAAACAAAACTAGTTGTAATGTTAATACCAGTTTTAGTTATAGCTTATAATAATAGAGTAGTAATTAAATTAGATAATGCTGTAGTGATTGCAAGTCTAAAAAAAAAAAAACCTTTATATAATATTAAAATATAAAGTAAGAATAAGAACTTTAGATTAGTAACAAAGATATATATAAGTTAAAAAATATTAAGTTAATATTAATTAAGATTAAAACATATAGTAGAATAGTATAGAATAAAAGAATTAACGAACTTGTGAAAAAGAATATACTGCTTAGTAAATACTCAGATTTGAAACTTGAAAAGAATTGTTAGTTTTTATGTATATTATATTAAAAAAAATTAGTTATAAAAATATCTGCAAAAAGATTTATTAAAATATTAATAAATATGATAAATAGTACTAAGTAATAATATTTAAGTAAATAACAAAACATCTTTTTGACAATCCTTAAAAAACAAATAAAATAGAAAGAAAAATTTATAATATAATAAATAAAGTTTAAATAAACTGAATAATATATAAAGAAACAATCACAAATGCAAAAGACAAACTTTTATAACAACATCAACCACTATACTAACTAACAAAACAAGCATTAAAGCTAACAAAATTAAAAACCAGTTCTCTGAGAACTTGGTAAAAGTCAACTTGTTCTAAAAACAAGAAATAGAATATATACTCATATATGCACCAATAAGCAATAAACAAAATATGGATGTTTATAAGATAAAGCAAAACAATAACAATATAAAAACAACCTATATTCAATCAAAAAGAAGACATTTCAACCCTTTATACTCTTCTGAACATTATGCAAAAAATTCAAAAAATGGTCAAAACAGCTCATCTTCAACAAAATACATAATGACATTATATGTTACATATAACCAAACATCAAAAGGCATAATCAGAAACAATAACAACAACACAGATAACATGATGATAGATAACAGAAATCTAAATATAGAAAATATAAAAAAACAGATGCATGTAGATAGTATTGATAGTAGGCCTATATTTGAAGATCACAATACAAACAAGAACAGCAATACAAACCAATATAAGTCCTATAGTTATGTACTAAAACAAAATATAGAAAATTTAATAAATGCTAAAAATAATATAACCACAACACAAACACAAAGTTGGACTAAGCATATAATACAACAGCTAGATCTGCAGATTACTGAAAAATTTGATATAACAATCTGATCTTTAAACAAAGTAATTACAATATTAAATAGCATTACAGAAATTAAAAACTTTACAGAATACAAATTAAAAACATAACCAACAAAACACCAAATCCTGGCAGCTATATATTTCAAATTTAAATATCTAGATTTAGCCTTTTTTAGATCATTTACAACAAACAGACAAACTATGTCTGCTCATCAAATTAAATTCACAAATTTATTCAAAGAAGCTGTTAAGAAGTACAAAGAAAAAAATAGAATTACACTAACAAACAGACAAACTCAAGATACAATTCAACAAATACTAAGACAAAAACTTATAATAGAATACTTAATGAATCTTAATTTTAGATATAACAAACCAAATAATATTTATAAAATAGTTAAATACTGTCATAACTTTATTTGAGCACAGCCAATTGAAGATATGAAAAAATTATAAAATAAAATTAATCAGACATACAGCATACCATGACATCTCTTGCCTAGTAAACTATCAAAAATTAATATCAAAACTATGACAATTATACCTTTTAAACTACTAATTACTAAAAGATCTCAAACTCAAGCTATATGTATACTGTTCTATTTCACAACCTTATCAGAATCATACTTTATATCATTATCTGAACTGCTTAACAATTCTCAAGAACTCAAAAAATAATTAAAATCTCTTTTTTTAATAACAGATTCTAAGCAACTTCGACAGCTAAGATACTATTATACAAAACTAATTGATCATTACAAGTTTGACAAAATTCTAACAGCATACTTCAACTTGCCACCTAGCAAAGAGCTATTACTAACTATATATCATAAACTAAATAATAGAATTAGATATTTATTTCTATTAAACATATTAAAAGAAAATACAGACATTTAAAAAATAATAAACTTACTAAGAAAACACTATAGATTTAAACTGTTACCAAATGATTTTTTTATATAAAAGCTATTGTTACCAAAAGATACACAAAATATAAAACTCAAAACTCAATTCAGCTATCTTATAACTGATGATAACATAGCAAGAAAATTTTTAAACCAAACAAAAATGAAATATAAAATAAAGTTTCTTATAAGCAAAAAAGTAATAACTGCTAATCTAACAAATAAATTAAGATTTCCAAACAATAGTACAAAAATTACAGAATACAACATTATTATACTAATTACATTTCTTAGAATACTAATAAATATAGTCAGACTACTTCATGAACACTATTATTTTGATCAAATATCAGCATACTGGATTGAAATACTAAATAAACAATAAGAAACAAAGGCCTAACCTAATGCAATAAACAAACTAACAATTCCATTAACATTAGTTCAATTACAAGAAATACTCAAAGACAAAACAAATAAAATATATATTAATTTACCAATTACATAACAAGCAGACATTACATTTACATTAATGATACTTAAACAATACTTTAAAATTTCAAAAATTCCAGACTATATTCTACAACTATCACTACTCTTAGAACTAACATAGGACATCCTATCCAAATGATAATAACTAAGTTATACTAAAATAAAGACAACAACACTAAAGGAAAAACTCCAAATAAGCATCATAAAACAGCATTAACTAATCAACTAAAGTAATTCTATATAATACACAAAATACTAATAGCAAAACTAAATAACAAGCTCAAGAAAAAAAGAATTTACAGATCAAAAAAGAAGCAATGAAGACATTACTAGAGCTTGTCATAAAAAGGAGAAGCCTTTTTTTTCTTTTTAAACTTTAAGTAATTAGACAAGCAACCTACTTCAACATATTTGAAATAGTGTGACAGGTCATACTTAGGTACTGTTTGGTGGCCAGGTAATGCTAGACTTAGTTATTAGGAACATTTATGTAATTACAAAATGTAATTTTAAAAATCTTAATAAAGTACTAGCATGACTGCTTATGTTTTAAAAAAAAAATAATAATAATATTTAAGTATAATTAAAAAACTTGAACTAAATTCTAGAATACAGAAAGATTAGAGAATATTGTAAAAAAAAATAGAAGTTTAATAAGAATTAAATATAAATCACTAAAAGAGAACAAAATAATTTTATTTAATATTAAATATATAAATAATAGTTTACTAGTTCTTAATGTACTAAAAAAAGAACATCAGATTTATACAAGTCAGACAAATATAAAGAATATTATGCAAATTAAAAAATATCAATTCATTTGCTTAAATGTAAAAAGTATAATGATTATTAAAATAATATTAAAAAATTAACATATTAGTTAGTATAAAAAAAAATTAATAAATCAAATAAAAGTAAGATAACAAGACTTAATTTAAGCAAAATATTAATTGATAAATAAGATTAGACATTAAGAGTCATGCATATAAGACCTATTAATAAAGAATATATTTAAAGAGTTGTATACAAAACAAGTTTTACAAAAGATGTAAAACATTGTATAAAACTATAAATCAAGATTGTATAAAAGATGTTTAAAGAAAAAATATGGTAAAAAAGATATATACAGTAATTAAATAGGAGGATAAAAATGAAATAATATTAAAACCAAAACAAAGTAAAATTAAAAGAACTAAAAATGAAATTTATGATCAAAAAATTAAAAGCAAAAGAGAATATAAGGAAAGTGTATTAAATAAGATTAAAATAATTAAAAATAAGAAGAAAAAAATAATATGTATTCAATTGTTTAATGAAGGTGTTGATGAATTAATACAGAATGAAATTAATCCATTCTGATTCAGTTCTTGACAGAATTAACAAAATCTCTTAATTTAAGTATAGATTGATATGACAAATTACATTTGAATGCAATTTTTGTATTTGGGTAATGCCAGGTTTGCAATTTTAAAAGGTGAATTACTAAAAATAGATAATGTTTCAATTAGTAAAATTTTGTGTTTGAGCTCTGACAAGACTGTCAAAGAATAAAAAAAAACAAAAAAACAAATATGTTAATTAGTTATATATTACATGATTGCATGCTGTTTTAAACAACCTCTAAAAAAAAGGTTTTAAAATACTATATTATATAAAAAAATTTGAGAATTTGTTTTTTAAGAACCCATTAACAACAATTTTTATAAAACGTATAAATTTTTTTTTAACTCTATCAAGGCAGTACTGATGATCAGTTGCCGAATCACTAAAGGAACAGCAGAAACCATTGATGCTATACAACTAATCCGACACCTGGCGTGCAACACAAACTAATTATTTTACAATTCTGCTAGTACATAATAAAACAGATGATCATATCATGTACTAGCAGAATGGTAAAATAATTATTTTATGTGTTGCATAACATGAACGATCTCTCCTGTACACTAAAGGTTGATGAAAAGGAACGTCAAAAACTTTCGTTTTTTTGCAGATCTTTAAAATTGACCAATCAGAATGCAAAACAATATCACGTTACACCCTATTTCATACTCTGATTGGTAGTAATGCAAAAATTTTTTCACAAAAAAAAAATTCTCGTGACTCACTTCTTTGAATTCTATAATATATATTATTATTACATACAAAAATAAAAACATAAACCTTCGGAATCAGATTCAACTTTTTTTGCTAAATTATATAAAAATGGGACGTCACAAAGTTATATTTCAAGAATTTTGACGCACAAAAGAATGGAATATAAATACAGTAATCCGAAAGTTATTCACCCGACAGGATATAGGAATCGTACTGTAACCCCTGCTGATAGTCTATTTCATAACCACGTGATAAAAGATCGACAAGGCCTGGCACAGAACTTTTCATGCACATCGAATTTTTTCGTAAGCTCCAAAGATACTTTCCAACAAATAAATTATAATGTATCACCGTGATCGTACTGCATCGCATTTTCTTGGTGGAGAGCGCATTTCCGGCAATGAAGTGCGTAATCAGAATGGTAGCTATCATTTTATCTAGAATGGCAAGGTTCAGACTTTTTAAGATATCTTTTAATCCAAAACTTACAATATTTAGTGCTTGCCGTAATGTCGATCGCGAATATTGTGAAAAGCTCACTTGGACCAGTAGGATTAGATAAAATGCTTGTTGATGATATCGGGGTGGGTCTTACAAAGACTTTGCAAACTTGTAGATCATAAGGTCAAATTTTTTATGACCCGGTTTTCATTGATTATGATCGCTTAAAATGATGATCCAATTTCTTTTTACCTCTTAAAATTCAGGATGTTACAATATCAAATGATGGTGCTACAATTTTGAATTTACTTGAAGTTGAGCATCCTGCTGGACAAGTTCTCGTGGAGCTCGCTCAGCAGCAAGACAAAGAAGTTGGTGATGGAACTACATCGGTTGTTATAATTGCAGCTGAATTACTTCGTCGTGCGAATGAGCTTGTAAAAAATAAAATACATCCGACTACGATTATAACTGGTTATCGATTGGCGAGTAAAGAAGCGTGTAAATATATTACTGATCATCTCAGCACGAAAGTTGATACATTGGGACGTGATTGTTTGGTTAATGTTGCAAAGACAAGTATATCTAGCAAGATTATTGGAATGTAAGCATTGATCATTGGTTGACACAATTTCTAGTTTGTATAATGTACCTCTTTATTAATATTGAAATTTTATTCATGTCAAAAGTGATGATGATTTTTTTGCGAATATGGCAGTTGATGCTATTCAGTCAGTAAAATCTATGAATTCACGTGGTGAAATCAAGTATCCCGTAAAAGCCGTGAATATCCTTAAGGCACATGGTAAAAGTGCACGAGAATCGATGCTTGTAAAAGGTTACGCGCTTAACTGTACAGTGGCGGCTCAAGGTACAGGAAAAATCACATTTTTAAAAAAATTTTAAGATGATTATTAATCATTATATTATCTTTTTAGCCATGAAAACAAAAATTATAAATGCAAAAATTGCATGTCTTGACATGAATCTTCAAAGGGCGAGAATGAACCTTGGGGTTCATATTACTGTTGATGATCCAGATAAATTGGAAGATATTCGTAAACGGTGAATTTTCAAAGATTTTGTGATTAAATTATATAAATAGTAACATATGTTTTATTTTAGTGAGGCCACCATAACAACTGAACGAGTGCAAAAAATTCTTGCAACTGGCGCAAATGTTGTCTTAACAACAAAGGGAATAGATGACCTTTGCTTAAAATTATTTGTGGATGCTGGAGCTATGGCAGTTCGTAGATGTAAACCAGAGGACCTTAGGAGAATTGCTAAAGCTACTGGAGGTAAGTAAAGCTTGAAGCTATTATCTATTACATACATATAACTAATGTAATAAAATTATCATTTTCATCAGCTACATTTATTTCCACGCTTGCTAATCTTGAAGGAGAAGAAACATTCGATGCATCTTATCTTGGTTCAGCAGGTGAAGTCGTACAAGAGAGGATTTCCGATGATGAATGTATTCTTATTAAGGATACTAAAGCTCAAAGTTCAGCTTCAATCATATTACGTGGGGCTAATGACTATATGTTGGATGAAATGGAAAGATCTTTACATGACTCATTATCGGCTGTCAAAAGGACTTTAGAAAGTGGCAGTGTAGTACCAGGCGGTGGTGCAGTAGAGTCTGCGTTAAGCATCTATTTAGAAAACTTTGCGACAACACTGGTAAATCATTTCTGTTTATAATACAGTATAGTTATATGTATTTAATCATATTTACATTTTTAAGGGATCACGTGAACAATTGGCCATTGCGGAATTTGCCAGTGCACTCCTTTCTATTCCAAAAACTTTGGCTGTTAATGCAGCAAAGGACTCAACCGATTTAGTTGCAAAATTGAGAGCATACCATAACGCATCTCAAAATGCACCACCGGATGATCCCAAGAAAAACCTTAAATATTATGGTCTTGAGCTCTTTAAAGGAGAAGTTAGAGATAATTTACGAGCTGGAGTTTTAGAACCCAGCATGTCCAAAATTAAGTCGCTTAAGTCCGCAACCGAAGCAGCCATTTCGATTCTCAGAATTGATGATATGATCAAGGTTTGTTGTCATTATTTCCTTAATTTTTTGTTATAAAATCTCAGGTTTTAAGCTGTAAACTTTAAAATTTTATTTTATTTTTAGGTTGAACCAGAACAACGTGGTGGAGAAGAATAGAGACGATGATCGATTAGGGAATTATTGATCATTTGATTTGTTTGATCGGTCGATAAGTATTATGTTCGATACACGTTATTCATGCGATTCATAAATTTAAATGCAAATAACTTTTATGCTTAGACTAATCAACGCGAATAAAATGATTTTCATTAAATAATTTTAAGAGTTTGTACAAAATCAAAATAACTTACCTGTTACAATGGGGTTTTCAAAATTAAAATCAGAAGATCCTCCCAATAAGGTCATGCAAAATTAATTAATTGGTTTTCATAACCCGGTTGGGTCTATTTAAGTTTCATGTTATGAAAACCAAGATATTAAATTTGTGTGGCATATTTTTCTTTAGTAATTTTTTATATTACGAAATAACGAATTTTTACATAGAATTCAAAATATTTTTTTACGTTATAAATTAAATGTCTTCTAATAACCGAATATCCCTATATAACGATAATATTAGATCAGAATGTGGACTTCGCTATACCGAGCTTTGACTGTAATCGTACAATTATTATATTTTACATAATGATTTCTTTTAATTAGATATACCGTTTGTCGCGAAATAACGGGCATGGGCGTTACTTAGAAAATCGTACCTTATGAAAATAACAAATAATTTCTAAATAGCGCCCATACGCGTTCCGAAATAACACGCACGCAGTATAAAACAGTGATAACATTTAGACAAGTGGATAGAATTCAAAATTTTGGCCAAAAACCAAAAAAAATTTTTTTGACAATAGCATGTCGATAGCGATATAGAATTACACATATGGGCGGATTGAACGCATTGGGCCTTAGCAAGAGACACCAAGTTTTAATTTGAACCCCATATTTTCTTATATTCAATTGGTCAAATGTACAAAACAATACTCTAATAATTTAAAACTATACCTTAAATAATTTAAAGAAATATTTATTTTATTAATTTATTAAAAAAACATTTTAAATTATTTAAAAAGTTTTATCATTTAAAAAATAACGACGATTTTAAAATAATCTTTAACCGCATATCGATACGTATGATTGACTAATTTATGTCGATCAACCAATCAAATTAAGCAAGAAAAATTCAACATACCGATACAATAGCGGTGACAATTGCAATAGGAATTTTTTGATTTTAGATCTGACTAATGGTTACACGGAACTAGCAATGTGGTAATCAAATCGTTTTATACGGTTCAAGCTTTTTCCTTTAATTTGATTGATCAATTTTCACGTGTAGATCTACAAAACTTATCGAATGTAAAATTAGACTTTTACGCGTAATAGTAATTGTTTTACTTTTATTATTATTTTTTTACACCTTTTTAACGTGCTTATACTTTTTATTCTTGTTTTGTTTTTGTTTATTTATTCCTTCCCTCTTAAATATAAAGGGCCAACACGAATTTCGCGTGCACTCCCGAAATCCTAATTGGAAAAATGGTTAAAGGTTAGTATTTTTATATATTGTTTAGAGTAAGATAGTTAGAAAAAGAACTGGAAGCACGTCGTAGCCACAGTTTGTGAAAGTTACTAGTCGAGTAGCCAGACTTGATGTATGGTGGACGGCCTACTGTGAACATTCTTTCTTTTCTAACTAACTGAAAGCTTCCTTATGTGAAAAGCTAATAGGGCATAGGGAAAAAATTGCACCCCGTCTTGAG
>CAJVQA010004370.1:0-17691 GCA_910591915.1 Cetraspora pellucida | reverse complement strand
TCTTCAACATGTATCTTATATATGTAATTTGACTAATTAATAAAGAGATAGAGGATAGACCTCTCTTTAAAAAAAAAAAAAAAAAAAAAATATATTTAATAGTAAACTAAAGTTTAGATAAAACTAATTTTCAATAGTACATTATTGGTATATCAGTTTTTTTAATAAAATTAATTAGTTTTGTTTGCAACTCTATTCTAAATATATATATATATTTTTGTATTAAGATAAAGCTTACTCATATCTTTATTAGTTTAAAAGTTAGTAGCTGCTATGTACAAAAAGTAATTTTATATATAAATGCTATTGCAAAAACTAACACTTGCAATCAGAACTAAATCATTAAACTGCTAACTATATAACTATTGCATTAAATACAAATAAAAGAAAACCTACATTTAAAAATAAAAGCTTAGATATATTTATTTATAACCTAAACCTATTAGAGTAGTCAAGACTCACCTAGATTTGTAATTAAGAATATGGTTATAATAAATATTATATTTAATTCAAAGAATAGTCCAAATGTTGATTTTACAAATAGTATAGCCAATGGGTAAACAGGTATTAAAATTGAAGTATAGTTAGTCAGGTAGTCTATATAGATAAAAATAAGTATAATTTTTGTGATTAGAGTTTCTTCTATTACTTTGGCTTGATTAAAGTGAGAGTTTGGCATAAGCTAGTTTAAGTTCTTGTTGTTGTTTCTAGTTAACAAAGTTTATACAGTATGGTTTTCATATTTGTTTATAAAAAAATTCATTAACTTTAAGCAAAATAGTAATAATTGTTTGTAAGACTAGTTTGTATGAGATGTTAAAGTCTTGTACAATATCAATTAAGGATTTAGAAATAAGTTCTTTAAGTATAATATCAAGATAGTGTTGATTTGTTTGAAGAGGTACAGAGTGGAAAGCATAGTGGTTACTGATTTTGTAAATAGGTTCTTCTTATTATTTTATAGATAAATTGAGATCTGTATAATTAATATATTTAATATGCTAGTTTGGATAATATCAGAGATAAGTGATAAATTTAAGCATATATGCCAATAGGTTGGAGAGTCAGCTAAGTTACAGTTGAAACAGTTAGCATTGTAAAATGTATATAGATGAGTTTTGTAAAAGTAAGAGTAGGTAGAAAGTTTATTTAATAAGATTTTAATTTTAAATAATTTAAGGTAGTTGAGTTTAAAGTTAGTAATATTGTGTATTAGTTTTTGGTTATAGTTAAAATATAACCAAGTTGATCTTTAATTAATTTAGAAAAACAAGAAGTTCTATTTCATATTAAGTTTTTGAGCAAACTATATTGTTAAGGTATAGGCTCTACAAATGTTTTTGATGAAACTTCTAGTTAGATGTTCAATAAAATGTTGATTCCAGAAAAATATATAATATAGATTGTAGATGCTTGTATAGTTAAAGTATAGTATAGGTAATAAATTATGCTGTTTTGCTAATAATTTTGCTAAGTTATTAAAAGTGTTATCAGAATAAGCTTGTACTTTGTGAAAGCTAATTTGATAATTATAAGATTTGATAATATTAAGTAGAGTATGCCATATAGGCCATGAAATGAATTTAAAAAGCTTGTTAGAATTTAAGAGAATAGTATATATTTTAGAATATTTAGTAATTATAGACTGAGAATTGGTAAAAATATTAATTATTAAGTTGTGAAAAGTAATTGAAACAGCTAAAAAAATTGATATTAGTTTAGTTTTGTAAGGAATAGCCAGAAATAGATTTTATCTAAGAATTTGTAAATAATTTGGTTAAGATCTTTTACTTGTACTCATCTAATACCTGTTGTACATTGATCTGTATTAATATTAATTATAAAGCCATCAATATAGAAATTAAATATATTTTGTATTGTATTAGTAAGAGAATATTGTTCAAATATGCTTGTAGCTTCTTATTGCTTAAAATTTTCTGATATAGAAGAATCAAAATTGTAAATAGTAGAGCAGAAGATAAAGATAATGGGTGTTTAATTGCAGTTGAATAAATTAGATCAATATAGTTTGTATTAAAGTTAAGTGCATTAGAGAAAACTCTTTCAAGAAATTGGATAGAAATTATTGATAATACATTAATTGTGCAGAATTTTGTAACTTTATAAGAATTAAGATAGCAACCTGTACAAGATGAGTATTGAATCAGTAAAAGAGAATAATAAGTAAAAAGTTCTGTATTAATATTTGTTTTCTAGTATGTAATAGATATTTAATTGTTATTTTTAAAATATTTGCAAATTTTGCCAACAATAATAATAATAATATTGTTTAGTTTATTGATATTGTGAAAGTAATATTCTAGAAATATTGTTAGTAATTATAGTATTTTCAAAACATATAAACCAAGATGGTTTATGTCCTTTAGATAACTGTACTAAGCAAGATGAGAGGTAATTTTGTTGAATAAAGGTAGTATTATTTGCAGTGCAGAGTTGTTCAAAATATAAGATATTAAGTTTTCTAAGTTGTTTTTTAAAAGTAGTATATTGAGAGTAAGAGAACACAATTGGTTCTAATAATTAAAGATTATATTGTATAGTATTAGGCCAAGATACAATATTATTAACTGTTATAAACATGTTAATGTATATAATAAGTTGAATAATTTTGAAGTTTAAAGTATATCTATTAGGTTCATCAATGTTATGTTAAGGATGTTGAAGTATATTTGTAATTAACCAAAAATTATTTTGTAATTATTGTAGTTGAATATATGTAGAAGTTTCTAGTAAATAATGGTTATTAATTTGTATAATAAAGTTAGATATATGATGTTGAAGTTAAATATTCTAGATATTGTGTACATTATATAAGAATAGATTAAGCATAGTGCTGTTTAGAATAGAGCAGGCTAGATAAGATTTATATTTAGCTACAGTTAGATATTTGGCTAAAATTTTGTTGCATACAAAATAAGAAAAGACTATATTGTATATTTAATATTCCAGTGTAAACATAATGACTATATAAATAATATATATAATTTGTTTATTTGTAATTTTTTTGGTACTAGAAATGTTTATATGTTGAAATGTTTCTTCTTGAATTAGTCTGATTTGTGCAGTTTGTTTGTTGTTAAACATAAATCAGCAGCCAAGAAATTTAAAAAATTAGTTGGCTAAAATAAATATAAGTGTAGAATTAATGAATTGAATAGTAGTTTGGGATTAATTAGATATAAAGATAGATTTAGAGTAGTTGATTTAAATGTTGGCTATTTGGTAAAAAGATATTGCACTATAAAGTATTATTTAAGTTCTAATTTAAATTGAGATATTCAAAGTGTATTATCTATATAGGCTAAAACAGAGGTAGATGTTTTGAGACTTTGGGTTTTAAGTAGAAAAAGGCTAGTTGACCATGTTGTATATAGTGTATAACCTTTGTGTTGTGATGTAACTTTGGGTTATAGTATATTCACAGAAAAGAGAAGTAATAGTTTCATCTTGGTCTATTTTATTTTTAACTAAATAAAAATCAGTAAGACCAAAGTTTGTAATTACTTTATTTTGATAGTCTGTAAGTAGATTAATAAATACATTAATCAGTTTGAATGGCATGTTGATATGGTTAAAAGCTTTTTTAAATAAGTTCAAGTTGACTAAGTTATATGCTTTGCTTATTTCTAAGATATATGCCAAAATTCTTTAGAATTGTAGCATACATCTTTGATAATATTGTTAAGTATATGAATAAGAATAGCAGTACTATTGCTTGGAAGGGCAATATGGTTGTAAAGTAAAAGTATTCTGAATTTTGTAAAAGTATAGTTTCAACAATTTGTGAGCAGTTTGGTATATAGTTTTTTAGTATGTTTAAGAAGACTAATAAGTTTAGTATTAGTAAGATTACCATTAAAAATTGGTTTTTTGAAGATTAAAAAGATTCTGCTC
Organism: Cetraspora pellucida; assembly: GCA_910591915.1. Lineage (NCBI taxonomy): Eukaryota > Fungi > Glomeromycota > Glomeromycetes > Diversisporales > Gigasporaceae > Cetraspora > Cetraspora pellucida. The sequence goes on along the minus strand of CAJVQA010004370.1, from coordinate 13,776 downwards.
TCCTTCTATTGTTTAGATATATGATTTGTGAAAATATATTTATTAAATAGAGTAGTAATTGTTTGAAGAAATAGTAAGTCTGCATATTTGAACATTTTATAGCTAATACCTGAAGGGCTATAGGCTTTATTGTTTAAAAGCTAAGCTATAAAGATAGGAATGGCTTAAATTTAAGTCAGCTCAAGCTGGCTTTTGAGCCAAACTATTTAAGCCAACTTGAGTTAGCTTAAGACAGCTTAGAACTAAATTAAATTATTTAAAACTTACTTGTAATTATATTTTGAATTAATTTAAAAATATATATATTTTTTAATTAATTTAATTAATTTACAAATTGTTATATTAAATTTATTAATAATAATATATTGATATATAAATTAAGTTTATAAATTAAATAAATTATATATTTAATTTGATATTTAATCTAATATTTAATATAATAAAATAATATAAATCTATTATATTTGTTTTTATTTCTAATTTTTAGTATTGTTATATTATATAACTATTATATTAAAAACTTTTAAAAATCAAATACTATTTATATTAATTTATATAATAAAAAATAAAAATATAAAAATATCTATAATTCTTATATATATTTAACAGGTTTAAAATGTTTTATTATATAGTAATTTGTAATACTAATAGTATTAATTATAAACTAGTTTATGATAAATTTTAAAAACAATTATAAACTAGTTTATTATTAATTTTAAAAACATTAATATCAATTATATAATTAATTATACCAAAAAGAGAGTTTGTATAATATACAACATAGTGTATAATTTATAGGCAAATTAATGTGTCTGTGTGGTTCTTAGCATTTAATTGGTTTGTGTAACTCTGTTCATCATATAATGTTATGCATTGCCTATTTTTCACATGCCATTTTACTGATGGCATGACTATTACATATATGCTTATAAACATAAATATTTAATATTTAATATATAGTTTACAGGTGTCTGTGTGATTCTCAGTATATAATTGGGTAATCTGTCATTGTGACTTTGTGTAGCATCCTGAACAATACTTTAAAAGGTAGGTATCAGAAACAAATACCTCTTTATGCAAAATCTTTGAATTGATTAGTTTACATAACTTATTTATCATTTAATATTTTTAAAAAAAATTACAAATAAGTATATACATTTGTAAAATCAAAGATGCTATAACAAATAATAGTAAAAATAAGTTTTTTAGATACAAAAATTAGTGTTACAATATAAATTTAAAGGCCTCAATGCTAAATATTTAGTGATTTTTATTTTTTTACATTGAATTTTTTTTCAGACAGATAAAATAATAATTACTAATCATCAAGGACTTAATTAAAAAAATTTGTTAATCATTTCTAAATACAGATATGTTTTATAGTAGTTGATGCTAGCTAACCAACTATATAGCAGTCAGACATTGACTTAATTAATAGGTTTTAAAACTCAGTTACTGAAATTCAAACTAATATTCAGATTGCAAGTACTATTAACTTCTTTTATAAAGTCATTTTCTTGTCCAGAAATGAATTGCAATGAAGAATATAGTTTCCTGTAACTGAAATAATGTCTGTGTAGATTTTTTCTATTTCTGGTTTTGCATGACAACATTGTGTAGCTACTTATATAAATAATTATAAATTATTTGCTATATAACAAATTCAAATTTATTATATAATAAACTAATTTATATTTTTTATTATAAACAAAAATGCAGAATATATTTATTTATAACTTTTTTTATATTAAGTTAATAGTCCAAATCAATTAATTAAAAGTTGTAAAGCTTATTAAAATACATTTAATAATAGTTAAATCATCTAAATTGGTTTAGTAGAAGCTGAGATATTATTAAAAAATGATTAACTAATTATATAAAATTTTATATAAACAAATTATAGAAATTTTATATAATTAGTCAATTATTTTTAATAATATCTTAATATTTACTAGTCTAATTTAAATAATCTAACTATTATTAGATGTATTTTTATTAGTTTTATAATTTTGAATTAATAAATTTAGACTTTAACTTAGTATAAAAAAAGCTTAAATAAGCATATATTATATTTCTATTTATAATAAAATATAAATTAGTTCATAATATGCCAAATTCAAATTTATCATTTTGTGAACTAATTTATAAAGTGATAAATTTGAATATGTCATATGATAAACTAATTATACTTTATTATAAACAAAAATGCAATATATGCTTATTTAAATTTTTTTATACTAAGTTAACAGTCTAAGTTAATTAATTAAAAATTATAGAGTTTATAAAAATATATTTAATAATAATTAAATTATCTAAATTTTTTTTTTTAATGTTAAGATGAGGCCTTGCTTATATTTTTATAAGTAATTTTAGTTGTATATATTAATATATTACATATTAAGATATATTAAGGTTGTATAAACAAAATAAAAACTATATGCAAGAATGAAAGCTCAGACTATTTTATCTGTGATCTAAACCAACTAGAGTGGTCAAAGCCTATCTAGATTTGTCATACTTATACAAATCTAGGTGAGTTTGACCTAAATTGTATAAGTACTTTATAAAGAATCTATAAAGTATAGATAATATGTAATTTGTTTAGTATAAATATAAGGAATTGCTAGTTATTTGTATAAATATGTTAATTTTAAGTAGGATGATAGGATAAAAAAAATTTGTAGTTGATATGATAATTGTGTTATAAAAACAAGTTTAAGTTCATTAATATTGTTATTATTTAGAATTGAGTTTTAAAGAATTTTGTAAGAGTAGTACTAGTTAAGGATCTAAAAGAAAGAAAGAATTTGGTATTTCTGGTACTTTAAATTGAGAAAGAAAGAGATCTATAGAAATTTTTGGTATATTAAGTTTTTTAGAGATATATTGCATTGCTTGTAGTAAATAAAATTGGTAATATTTAAATTAAAGTTTAGAAATAGGAGTATTAGAGAATTGTATAATATCAAAATATGTTATTATTTGAACAAAAGCATGTAAATTGGTAGTTTTAGTGAAGGTATTTTGGAGAGTATTTTTGAGATTAGAATTATTGATATTATCATTTTTTGCTGCTGAATTTAAATAGTATTTAATATAAGTGTAATAAAAAAAGAATTTATGTTTGGAATTTGTAGATATATGATTAAGTTGAGTAAATTGTTGTTCAGCAGTTTGAGTGAGTTGTTTAAGAGTTTTAAATGAAAGAGGTTTGATAAAAGTTGTAGCTAAGGCTTGGTTTTGTTTAAAAATAAAAAAATCTAGGTTTGGGTAAATATAGTTAGAAGAAATAGAAGAGAATTTAAAAGAATTTTGAAAATAAAAAGATATCAGGTTATGAAAAATATGTGGAATATTTTAAGGAAGAATATTACATTTGTTATTTGTATATGTATATATATGATATAGAGAAGCTTTAATTGAAGCTGTTATTTTTTCTTATAGTGAGTTTAGTGTAGAAAAAGAATAAGACTTTGGAAGGAGTTTTTTAAGTTCAATTGTAAGAAAAGTAACTATTTAGTATTTAATAAAATTGTAAACTTTTTGTTCATTAATATGTGTAAATTGTTTTTGATAAGAGTTAAAGAATTTTGGAAACCATTTATCAAGTGGTGTTCAGTATGTTTTAAAGGAAGGAATATAGAAAATTTTAAGAAAATTTTTGGCAAAAATATCAAATGTAATATAAATATTATATTTGGTATCATTTTTAATTTTTATAGATAAAGAATTGATTTATTGAATATTGTATTAAAATGTAAAGTTATCTGAATAGGTTTGAGGTCAAGGTCTTCAGAAAATTTGGTATAATTAATAGTTTTGTATTTGTTATATAGAAAAAGATGTAGATGGGCAAGATTAATTGTTATTTGGAAATGTTTAGAGATAGAATGTGGTGGTAAAAAGTAGTGTGAATGAAATATTTTTTTGTAATTAAGTTTAATAAAAAGGACAGTAGTAAAGTTAGATAGAATATCTCTAAGTATAAGCAAAAGGTAATTATGTGATATATTGGTATGTTGAGTATTTGGTGTATTTTGATGAATAAATTTAGTTAAGAATTGTGGTTTTTGTAAAGTTATATTGTTTAAGAGTTCATTGAAATTACTTTTAGTATTTTGTTAATTAGTTGTTTCATTTTTTTGAATTTGACCTGGATAGAAATTTTGAAGAAATGGTTTAATAAAGTCAAGAACTTGTAAACTAAATGATGTAGAAAATTGTACTTGGTCTTAATTTTTAGTATTGATAGGATAAGTTTGAAACTAGTCAAGTAGGTTTTCAGTAGTATTGGTATTGACTTGTATAATTGAATGATGAGGAAACCTTCAATGAGACATGGTATTTCTTATATGTTTGTTAATTTTTCTTTATCAAAATAGATGAATTAAATTTAATATTTTTAGAATATATGTAATTTTTTATAAAGAATAAATTTAATTAAGATGTTAAAAAAAATTTTCTTAGTAAAATATAAAGATATTGTAGATTTTGTATAAGTGAATTTTAGAATTATTTATGGCTATAAGACTTGCTTTGTTGTTTTTCTTAACGAGTTTTAAAACTATTAGTTTGAAACTTTAGGAGTATATGTAGTTTGATATCAGGAACAAGTTTACTTAGAACACTAAGTGCAATATACTTAGTAAAATATAGAGATAGTAGCAGATTATGTTTACCAATTTGTAAAAATAAAGAAAAAATATGTTGGTATTGGATTAGAATCAGGTGATATATAAGAGAAGTGATAAAGAGGATGTGATAGAGAGTGTGTGATATAGAATATGATGGTTAGGTATTGTGATAGAAAAAGATATTTGAAGTAATATTTGTTGATTGGTAAATGAATTTGTAAATATATAGATAAATATAGAGTATAATAAATAAGTATAAATATAGAGTAAATATGATTACAATAAATTTAGCTAATAAATAATAAAATTTATATTAAAAACATTTAAAATTTGATATTTTTAGGTATATTATAGTTAAAAATAGTTTGAAATAGTGTAAACTAGAGATTTACAGTAATTTGTAATTGGTGTAATACAACTATTTACTAATTAGTAAATAATTTGTCTGTACTAAATTGATTGCAAAGCTTAGATTATTTGGGTATTTTGTGACTTGTATAGTATAAATTTAATTTAATCAGTTTAGGAAATGATATATTGTTATACAAAAACATCTTAGTGAGAATTTTTGAGGCAAGATAGAAAGGAATAAAAAAAAAAAATTTTATAATAAAATAAGAGAGTAAGAGTTATTTTAGAGTATAATTTGGTCAATATTAGGGTTATAGGTTTTGTTTAAACTTTGTTTTGATCAGAAAAATATGTTAAATATTTTTTATTAGAAGTGTAAAGTTAGTTGTAAAGGTAGTTTTTTAGAAATAGTTAAAAGTTTAGTTAATTATAGTTAAAAGATATTTTTTTGTTTTTTGTAATGAGTTTAAGAAGTAATAACATAAGATTTTAGAGATATATATAAAATCTTAATATGAATAACTTTGCTTAAGACACTAAAGTTTGTTTACATAATTAAATTTTGAGATATTAGTAGTTTTATGTGAGCAAAATTTAGGTTAAATTTTGTGTAAGTGATTGATAGAAAGAGTTTTATTTTTGTTTTTTTAAATTATCTAAATTAGACTAATAGATATTAAGATATTATTAAAAATAATTAATTAATTATGTAAAATTTTTATAATTTGTTTATATAAAATTTTATATAATTAGTTTATTATTTTTTGATGATATTTCAACATCTACTAAACTAATTTAAATAATTTAACTATTAATAGATGCATTTTAATAAGCTCTAAAACTTTTATTAATTGATTTAAACTGTTAACTTAGTATAAAAAAAGTTATAAAGAAATATATATTATAGTTTTGTTTATAATAAAAAATATAGAAAATTTGCATTATATTATATTAAAATTATTCTTCAAATGATTAACAGATTATCAATTAATAGAAAAATATTAGAATATATTATATTAAAATTTTATATACAATTTATAAATAATAATAATAATATATTAAACTAATTTTTTTATTTTTTTTATTTATATAATATCAAGTAGAAAAATAAGAATATATTTATATATCAATTGAATATAGATATATAACTAAATATTATTTCCAAACTATACTATTGTTGTTATATGCTATGACATTTAGTGTAATATTATCTTTTAGTTTTCTGTTTTTAGTTGAGTTAATTGATATGAACATAACTACAGAGAGGTTAAAAGGAACCTTTAAGATTATTTAATTAGTAAAAACAGATATGTATAGTAAAGTTTTGAATAAAAGTTTTAGAAATAAAAAGATCTATATTGGTATAGAAAATAAAAGTAATATTGTTAGATTTTGTAAGTTAAAAAATAGGTAATTTGATATTATTTTTCTTTTTAGTAGAGGATATAATTCCTTGTAATAATTCCTATTCATGTTGCTTAGTGTTACAAATTTGTCAGATAGTAGAGTTGAACCAAGTAAATAATGAGTTAAATAAAGAAATAAAAAAATTGTTAGTTTTTTTAGAATAAGTTGAAGTTGGTTGTATTGATTAAAGATTATTGTATTTTGAATAAGTAATAGTATTGTATTATATATATTTAGATTGAGAGAAATGTTTTGTATAGTAAGAATTTGTATTATTGTATTTGGTAAGGTTTTTGTAATGTTTAAAGAGTTTAAAGCATTTGAGATTTAATTGGTAAGAGTGATTTGTAGATTATAGGAATGAAGTAAGCATTAGAATAAGTGTTTAATCCTTTCATATTGATTACAATATAAGCAATTTGAAGTTAGTTAAAGAAGAGAATAGCAGATATTTAGATTTGACATTGTAGGTAAATTAAAGAAGTATTATGTTTTTAATAGAATATAGTTTGAGATTGAAGTTTTGGAAGTTAATAATTTTAGTTAATAATAGAATATTTATAGTTGGAAGGTTTCATAGTAGTTTGAGTTGAAGAAGTTTGTTAAATGTTTGTATTAAGGTTAAGTTTTTACAGAATTTACATAGTTTGTATATAATTTGAATTTTTTTTCAAAAAAAATAAGTAGATAGGTAGAAGTAGTCAAGATTAAATTTTAATTTAGTTTGTTGACACATTATTTGGCAAGAGAATCAGTTATATTATATAAGGTATTTTTTGAATATAATTTAACTTTGTGTATGATGTAATTGATTTTTTTGAGTTTTATTAAATAATTAAACATATATATAATATCCAAATTATTTTCTTTAATTTATGAGTTGTAGTAGTAGAGTAGTGCATTGGAGAGTGTTTAAATAGTAGATAAACTGTCTAGATGGATATGAATTTGATAATTGGCAGGTAGGATAAGAAATAGAGAAATGAGTACTAATAATTCAGCTCATGTTGAGTTTAGTGTATAAGTTATAGAAAAATTAAATTTGATTTGTGTATCCTTTTTAAGGATTCAAGCAATGTCTGTCAAGATGTTATTTGTTTGTAAATTGAGTATAGAAGCATCTGTATAGAAGTTTAGATTAGTTGGTTCTAGTAATAGGATTTTTTTATAAAAATCAATGAGTTGGTTTTGATAAATAGGATTGGGTATTGTGTTTTGTATTAAAAGAATTTCTAAGGAAGGTATTGAAAGAGAGGTTAAGGATTGGAAAACTGGTTTGTAAAGCTCTAAGTGAATATTTTGAAGTACTTGAATTTCTTGATTGTTAAATAAGCTCAAAGTGTTATTGTTTTTTTTGTGTTTTGATTTTAAGTTAATAGTATTTTTATAATTAATTTAAATCATTGTCAGTGTAGAAGAAATGCAAATTGTATTGGATGTTGAATTGATAATTTGGTAGTTTTGAAAGAATAATAATGAGTTGGATTTATTTGTTATTTTGCCTATGTTCAGTTTAAAGGTAAGATGTGAATTGTCTATGTATTTTTGATGTTATCAGATTGAGATATGATTAGATTAAGTGTATTTAGAAATGGATTTATTAGTAGAAGTTGGATATTGAGCCATATGCATATTATAGAAGAAGTGAATATTTGGTTTGAAAGTGTTTTGAACTAGCTTAAAATAGGGCCTCATAAAAATTTGAGGGTTCTTAAATATATATTTTTCAAAGAAAATAGATTTAGATTGTCAGTTGTAAGGAGTTGTTCAAGAATGAGAATTTTGTTATTTTTAAAACTTGAAGTTGTTGAATTACTTGGAAATGAGATAAAGTTGTAAATGTTGTTTAGTTGGTTAGTTTGTTTGTAAGTTGATTGCTGAGTTAGATAGAAGTTGTTAAAAGATATATTGTTTTTATATAATTAATAAAGTTGAAATATTATAGTGAAATTAATGGTTTTTCTGTAATTTTTTAAAATTGTATCTTGTGTTAAAAAAGGTTTCTATATTTTGAAGAGCTATTTCTTAATTCAGTGTATAGTAATTTGGTTTAAAAGTTCATTAGTATTAAAGCATCTTTTTATATTACTGCTACTAACTTGTAGAATTAGTTTATTTAGTATTGGAATATTAAATAATTGTGGGTTGGTAAGTACAGTCATCCTCCCATATAATTATACAGTTGGGCACATAGTAATTTTTTAAAAAAATGTGCTTATAAAGGAGTTGTGCTTATATGGAGGGCTATTTCTTATAAATTAAGTTGTAGCTTAGCTTAAACATAAATGTGATTACATATGATGTGATTATATGGGAGGTGACTATATAGAGATATGACTGTATATCATTATTTGTATTTGTAGATAAGTAGAGCATATGCTTGATGCATTTTGTTAAGAGATTTGATAATTATTGAAGCTAAATTTGTGGAGAAAAGCAAATTTGAAGTAAGTATTCAATTGATGATAAAAGAATAATATTAAATAGTCAAGATATTTGTATAAGAAAGAGTTTTTTGTATTGAATTATGTGAATAAATTGAGAAACTTTGCTAATGATTTTTTAAGTATAGTTTAGTTAATCCTTTTCCATTTAAAAAAATACTCTAAATATCTAATTGAATTATTGAATTTGCTAAATGTAATTGGTTGATTATTAAAGTTTAAAGAATTTATATTTTGAGTAGTATTAAGTAATGTTTTTTTATTAGGTATGATATGAATGAGATCTGATTTAGATGAATTAACTTGCATGTTATTTAGTTGATAAAGTTCAGATATGTCATCTAGAATATTTTAAAGATCATTTTTGAATTCACAATGCTATACTGTATTATCTATAAAGGCAAGAGGTAGTATTGTTGTAATAGATGGAGTAGTTAGATTTTTTCTAATAAAGATTGTAATAAAATTTTAAGGAGTTTTGAGTTGTATTTTGAGTTTATATAGCTAAGAATAGAGCCATAGTAAATTTTTCAGAATAGTAGAGAATAGATTTCTTCTTGTTCTATGTCTGAATATAGTGTGATTGGGTTAGCTAAGCTATAGGCAATATTGTTTTGGCTTTTTTGTCTTGGTAAAGGAATTTAATAAAGTTTAAACCAGTCTAAAGGATGTCAATACATTTACAGACATCTAGTAACCATTGAATATTGATTTTGTTAAAGGCTTTGGACATGTTTTGAAAGAGTATTTGTGCCTCTTTATTATTAGTTTTGTAATATTCAATTGTATTTAGTAATATTTATATAGGAATATAAGCTGAGCTATTCTTTGTTGTTGTGAAGTTTAAGTTACTTAATAGATGATGCTGAGTGATAATTTGATCAAGATGTGTTGTAAAAATTTAGGAAAACATTTTTTTATAGGTTCAATCAGAGAAATTGGTCTGACTTGATCTAGAGTAAAGTTCTATAAGAATTTTTTTAGAATTAAAAAAATGTTAGATGTTTTCTATAGTGTTGGGATTTATTGTAGTATAAGACATTTTGATAAAAAGAGTCAAATTATATTTTGACTTTTGAAGTTTAGAAGTTTTAGATGTTCATAGTTGTTTTTAAAGAAACTAGCAGCTTTTTGGTTAGAGAGGTTATGTATAACTTTGTTTTACTCTTCTAGAGTAATTTCTGAAAAAAGATTAACAAAGTATTGTTCATTTTCTGGGTGTGGTTTGTAAAGTTTATAATATTTTGTATTTTCATGAATTGGTAATATAGTAGTTTTTGGAAATAGCCTTAAAAATAGGATTGTAAAGCTTGCTTTATTTCAGTTGGTTGAGTAGTAAGCATATTATTAGAAAAAAGTCAATCAAAGTTTATACTTTTGTTTTGTTTTCTAGTGTATTTCAAAAGAATATTTTAGAATTTTGTTAGAAGTTGTTGTTTCTTTTTTCAAGTTTGTTTTAAATTTCTTTTATTGCATTTTTTTGTTTTTCTTTGAGGATTTGTATTTTTAGCATTTTGATTTTAGTAATAAGAAGTATTAAGGATGAAGAAGAAACAAAATTGTTATTACTTAGTGTTAAGTAGAAGGATGATAGTAAAGTATTTTGTGAATATTTATTAATATATAAATTATAAGTTTGTAAAAGCTGGATTTGTTGAGAGTTGTTTTAAGAGAGATTGCTTGTTTGATTTGTTTATATAGTGGTATAAGAGAGGATTGTTGTTGTTTGTTTTGATAAAGATTAATTTTAATTTTTTTAAATAGAATATGTTTTTGGGCTGCTTTGGTTAAAGCTTTGTTAATTTGATTTCATATATTGTTAAGTTTTAAGTTTTGAGTAATATTAGTAATAGATACAAGAAGTAGTTGGAGGTTTTGTTTTGTATGAGATTAATACTTTTTTATTTGTTTGTTTGTAGTTAGCTTCTATTAATATTTAGTTCTTATTTTGAGTAATTGCAGGATTATTTTAGATAAGTTATTTGTGAGTTCAAGTGATACTATTGAGTGATCAGTTAGAGTAAATGGGTTAGGTAGAATATCAGCATAATCTAGAAGTATAATATGGATATTAGTCCATATTTGGTCAATTCTGCTGTAACTGTTGTTATGTATGAATATAAATGCTAGAGTTAAAGAAAAGAAAAGCCTATATGTATCATAGAATTGAAGAGATTTGAGAAGTTTTAAAAGAAAATGTTCTAATGTATTAGAACTTTTTGGTAGTAGTCTATTAAGTTTAGGATTGAGAACTTTATTTAGATCTTTTATAAGAACTATTTTGTAATTGGTTTGATTAAGAATAGGTGTAAGATATAAAAAAATATCTTTTCTGAGTTGTTTTTTCTCTTGAATTAGAAAATATAATTAAATAAGTTTAATATAAAAGTTTTTAAGAAATAGATTAATTTTTAAAATAAAGTTCTTATAAATTTGAATTTTTTTGATATGCTTAGCAAAAGAGTTGTAAATTAATATTCCTACATTGCCTTGGTAGCATTGCTAAGTGTCCAGAAGCATTTATAATTTGCAAGTTTTTGAGATAACATTGAAAATTTTGCCTCTTTAATAGATAGATGTGTTTCTGAAATTCTGAAAATATCTATTTAATTTTCTGAAATAAAGTCAATTAGGCTATGTTGTTTAAGATTGTCTAAAAGACCATTGATATTGAGAGCATGTATTTTGATTGATTTTGTAATATCTGAGTTTTCTGATAATAAGAAATTGTTATTAGTATGTGTTATAATAAGAGGTAATTCTAGGTTAGGAGGTGAAGTTGGCAAAAGTGATTTTTGATATCTTAGAAGAGATGATATTTTAATCTTGTTAAAAAATAATTTGTTTTAAGTAGAACATTTTGAAAGTCTAGGAGTTTTTGGAAAGAAATGTAAATAAAATTTGGTGAAAGATTAGTTTCTTGTAAAAGGTGAATATGGGCTTCTTTGTAGGTGTTATTGTTAGATGTTTTAATAAAGATGTTAATGTATTGCTTAGAATAATATGTTGGATAGTCAGTTTGGATAAATTTTAAAAAGAGCCTATTAATTGTGATGTTGGTAAGAGTAATACATTGTAGAATGAGAGAAATTTGTTAATCATGTTAAAAAATTATATATTTTAGATAGATTAAAGATTTGTGAGTTGGTTTTCACTTTAATAGTGTTTGTTGTTGGTAAGTCGATAGCATTATTTAGATTTTTTGTTGGTGAGTTCTGATTGTTGTTAGTGATGTTTGAGTTTATTGGAGTATTAATAAAGATGTTAGGTATATAAGGTTTTTTGGAGGTAGATGAAAATATATTTTTCGTAAAAGGATTCTCAGAAGGATGTAATGAATTGTGATCTGAAAAGTTTGAATTTCTTTCTATAGATGTGCTTACCATATACTTGGTTTTTACAGTTTTAGAAGATACTATAGTCTAACCTATATATTGGGTCTAACTGTTATTAGCCTGGTTCTTCATGTAAATAGGCTTTCATGCCCACCTACTTACATTATTCTTTTTCAAAAATGGTACACTTTTAATGAAGGACATTATTATTTTGGAAGTGGCAACTGTATTTATGTTATCTATAGAAGAATTTATTAAAAAGTGAACTATAGATAGTTGTTGAAAACATGAAGAAAGTATTATCCTGTATTAAAGAGATTTTAATATCATAGTATTTAATAATAAATTTTTCTGCTTCTAGAAGATACTTTAAATCATAGTCAAGTTTGATTTAAGAGATAGAGAATTTTGGTTGACTTTGGATATGAAAATAGAGAATTATTCATGCTAGAATATGTGAACTAATAGTAGGTGTAATAATTTTTTTTAAAGCTTTGTTTAGTTCAAGATCTAAAATACTATTATTTTTAGCTACAGTATTTAGATAAGCTTTAAGATAAGAATAGAGGTAGAATGCATTACATTTAGGATTTGTTTCTGAATTGTTAATTTTAGCAAGTTTTTGGTTTGCTTTAATTGCAAGTTTATTGAGTGTATAAAATGAAATAGTCTTTTTGAAGGTTGTTATATATTGTTGGTTTAGTTGAAAGAATGTGTAGTCTGAAGTAAATAGTATAGTTTTAGAAGTTGTGTTGTCTTTTGGAGGTGCTAGGAAGGTTTCAAAAGATTTGTCAAAGAAGTAAATTGATATATTTTTGAAAATATGTTCTGTTCATCAGGTAGAAGTTTGCAGTCTTTGTCTTTGCATGTATGAACATGAAAGAGTGCAGCTTTAGTAATTAAGAAGAAGTGATTTTGGAGAGAGATTGGTTCTGTAATTTAAAAATTAGAGAGTAGGAGTTTTTTGCATTCTTTAGCAAATGTGGTTGCAATTAGGTATTTAATATAGTTTCTAACTTTATCTTCATTAATTTTTGTAAATTGTTTTTGATAAGCTTTAAAAAAGTTTGAATACCATATGTTGATGTTTTGAATATAAGGTTTAAGTGATGAAATTTGAAAGAGCTAAAAAATTTAGTTTTAGAAATATTAAGAATAACAGTAATAGTAAACTAGTTGTTGTTATAGATACTAATTAGAGATTTTAAAGCATCATATTCAAAGTTGTATTTTATTAATAGTCTAAAAAAATAATGCTCTAGTTTATCAATAAATTTTTGATAGTAAATTGTTTAGTATTTGTTATAAAGAAATAAGTATAGATAGGCAAAGTTAATTGCCATTTTGCAATGATCAGAAATTGGATGTGATGGAATTAAATAGTGAGAGCAAAAAATATGTAAGTAGTTTAGTTTGATAAAAAGAAGTTTAATAAATTTAGTAAGTAAATTTTTAAGTGTTAAAATATATGCATATTATAAAATACTAAGTTAAAGTGAAAGTAATAGATTTGATTAAAGAAGAAAATTCCAAGTAGATAACTCTACAACTACTCATTCATTTCAGGCACAAATTAAACTTTGGCCATGCTCTTTTAAAGCTGAA
>CAJVQA010004369.1:0-17695 GCA_910591915.1 Cetraspora pellucida | reverse complement strand
CAAACAGAAGCCTAAATGAAATACATCAACCAATAATAAGTCTGGCAAAACAAAAGAGCAGTCTGCAAAGAACAGTAAAAAACTGTGTAATAGAATACAAAGACCTTGGCAGTTGTAGAACACTGTGACAAAAGATAACTATGAAGCAAGTAAGTGGCCTTCTAACAAGACTGAACAAACAAGACAGTCTAAAACAACTAACAAGGCTAAGAATAACACAAGGCTGTCAAAGAGTAAGTTTAATGAAAGACATATAAAAGACAGAAGAACAGCCAGAAATTGAATCATATTTAAAGAATAATTTAGCATGCCTCACAATACTCAAAGCAAGAAAATTAAAAATAAACATTAAAACAGAAAGCAAACTATGGATAATGTTTAGGTATAGTACCAAAATATAAGAATTAGTAGATACATAACTGTGAAAAAAAGGAGCAGTTAGAGTGAATAAAGCTGGTCTAATATATCTGAACCAACTACTTGATGCAAAAGAAAAGAAACTAATCACATAACAACAGTTAAAAAGCTATTAAGACCAATCAAGTAAGAGAAAAAAAGCAGAATGGTATAAAGCAATTGAATCAAAAATGCTTAGCAGCCCAGAGAGTAGAGTAGTGCAAAGATATTATAGAACAGGTGAACAAAATACTTAGGCAATACAAGTCAAATAGGAGCATATATCAGAAGATAGAAGAAAAAAAGAGTAGATAGTATATGGCACACAGGACTACAGACAACTCGGAAAGGTAATAAAAATGAAAAAGAAAAAGGCATTAATCGAACACTGGCAAATAAAGTGCAAAAAGAATGAAGTAGCAACTGAAATCAACAAATGTGAAGGGTGTATAAATGAAGAAGAACAAATAGAAAACAGTTGCCAACAATAAATAAGATTAAACAAAAACATTCACATGATTCTGGATAGATTAATAAATAAGAGTAGCAATCAAATTAAGATAGCGATAGACCAAATAATAGATAAGACTGAAATAAATAGACCAAAAACAAGTAAATGCAAATTAAAAGGTCTTACAATAATAGAAGAGCTAGAGGTAGAAATTATCAAGTGACAAAAACTGGAAGAAAATATTAGTCAAGAAATAACAAAAGTTCTTAAAAGAAATATTGCAAGAAACAAGAACAAATATATAATATATATTGATGGTGCAGTAAATGAGAAAGATAGTAAAGAGCCATTGTCTAAGAACAATATGGGTATTGGATGGGTCCAAACAAATAAAACACAAGAATGACCAGAAGAAGAGTTAGCTTTTGGACTAGAAGAGTGACAGACATCAACAACAGCAAAGTTGGTAGCAATTTGGGCAGCAATTCTAACAATATCTAAGAAGAAGCAGATAGAGCTATATACAGATAGTAATGTTGCAATAAGAAACATCAGTAGAAGCCTAGAACAAGCAGACAGAAGCATGATTATTAAGAAAAAGAAT
Source organism: Cetraspora pellucida (assembly GCA_910591915.1). Lineage (NCBI taxonomy): Eukaryota > Fungi > Glomeromycota > Glomeromycetes > Diversisporales > Gigasporaceae > Cetraspora > Cetraspora pellucida. Next base: position 16,244 of record CAJVQA010004369.1, on the reverse strand, counting down.
GCAATGTAGTTAATGAAGATTAAAGACCTTGTCAAGACAAAAAACATTCAAATAGATTTAGTTAAAGTGAAAAGTCATAGTAAAGACAAATGGAATAATAAAACAAATAGTTTAGCAAAGAAAGGAACAAGAAGTAAAAAAATAGTATAGGCCAAAAAAATCAGTTGTAAAGAGATAGAGTACTACCTAGAGTAGAAAAACAAATGAACTGACATACCAGCAAGACTGCTTTGCAAGTTAATAACAAATACAAGATTAGGAGCAGAGTGAAAAAAAATAAAAGCAGTTAAAGACCTAGAACCAGAAGCAAAAATCACAATTTATGACTGAACTTATTTTTGAAAAAGGCTTAAGACAACTAAAGAAATATGATGCACAACAAGAAAGAGCAGTGCCAGGAAAAGTGCATTTATTAAGTACATAATAGATAAACTTCCAACTCTAGAAGAACTCAACAAAAGAAGGCCAGATATATACATGACAGTAGAATGCCAAATATGCCAAAACAAAGTAAAAGAGATGCAGGCACACATGGTAATATGCAAAGGGCAAAGAAATCTCTAGAAGAGAATCCAAAAAGTGACTATTGCAAAAGCATGAAAAAAATTAAAAAAAAAAAAAAAGATTTGAATTCCTCTATATATTTAATATATAATGCTCTTTGGAAAAACAGAGACAGAGAAAGTCAAAATAAGAGAAGCACTAATGAAAGGCCTAATTTCAAAAGAAACACAAGACAAACTAGCAGAGTTATTAAATACAAGATCGAGACAGCAGTTTGCAAACATAGTAGCAATAATGGCCTAGGACATATTTTACGAACAAGTATAGAGAATATGCTGTGAGAAAATTATTAAATGAGAGAAAAAAGTTGAAATAACAGAGAAAAGTAAAAAGAAAAAAGGTGAAATTACAAAGAAAACAGAAGGAAAAAAGAAGGCAAACCAAAAAAAAATAAAAAAAAAAAAGAAGAAATAAGAGAAAAAGGAAAACAAGTTGAGAAAGAAGCAATGAAGACAATTTTGGGGCTTGTCATGGAAGGGAGAAGACCCTTTCATTATGGACTTTAAGTAGTCAGACAAGTAGCTTACTTCTGTTTGAAGTAATGTGGCAGGTTGCACTTAGGTACTGTTAAGGTGGCCAGGTAATGCTAGACTTAGATATTAGAAATATGTATATAGTTACAATTGTAATTTCAAAAACTCAATAATATACTAGTATGACTACTTAAAAAAAAAATACAAAAATATTTAAAATATTTGCAAATTTGAATCTAAAAATAGAAAAATATTATTAAAATAAAAAATAGTCTAAGTATACTCAATATTAATAATATAAAATAAAGACATAACTTAAATAACATTTAATTAATAGTTTAATTAAAATATTTTAAAAAAATTGTAACAATGATTATAATAAAAAGATTTGCTAAAATATTTATAGAAAAAAATATTAAAAAATTCAAACTTTATAAAATTTTTAAAAAATTTTATAAAGCAATTAATATATATATTAAACATGATAATAAAAAAAAACAAAAAAAAAAACAAAGTGTGGATGGTGATATTAGTTGTAGCATATAATAGTAAGGTAGTCATTAAATTAGATAGTGCAGCAGCAATTGCAAGTCTGAAAAGAGAGGAGCCACTATATAATATTAGAGTTTGGAGTAAAAGTAAGAACTTTAGATTAGTTACAAAGATTAAAGACATATGCAAGTTGAAGAACATTAAGCTATTATTAGTAAAAGTCAAAGCACATAGTGGAATATTATGGAATGAAAGAGCAGATAAGCTTGTGAAAGAAGGTGCATAGCAAATTGAGATTACAGATTTGAAGCTTGAGAAAAATTTGAGATTTCCATATACATTATTTTAGAAAAAAACAGTAGTAGAGATACCAACAAGAAAGTTTGTCAAGATATTAATGAACATGATGAATAGTGCTGAGTGGCATTGCTCAAGTGCAATAAAAAAGCTAAAACCAGATGCAGAAGCATAATGTGATTGGAGACAGTTATAAAAAGAAAATAGAAAGTTAACAGGAAATAAGTGTAAATCATTAAAGAAAAGCAAGAGAATCTCATTTAGAGTTAAGTACATTACTGATAGTTTGCTAGTGCTTCAGGTATTAAAGAAGAGAGCATCAGATTTGTATAGTTCAGATATTTGTAAAGAATGCAAAACAGAGATAGAATCATCAAGGCATTTGTTCATTTGTGAAGAATATAAGAGTTATTAGAATAATATCAAAGAGTTAGCATGTTGGTTAGTATAGAAAAAGTTTGACAAATTAAACAAGTGCAAGCTTACAAGATATAACTTGAAAAGAATATTAGTTAGTAAAACAGAGATAGATAGAATTAAATATAAAGAGACATGCATATATGGGTTAACAGTTAAGAGTATGTTTAAGGAGTTGTATGCTAAACAGGTTTCACGTAAAGCTGTGAAGCAGAGTATCAGATTATATATTAAAATTGTAGAAGAAATATTCAGAAAAGAAATTTGGTGGCAAAGATGTAGAACAGTAGTTGAGTAAGAGGAAGAAAATAGAATAATAATGAAATTAAAGCAAAGAAAAGACAATATGGTTGAAAATAGTAAATGCAGTATAAAGAAAATGAAAAGTAAAAAAACATTAGTGAATAAGGTCAGAGAGGAAAAATAAAAAGAAAGAGTAATAGAACATAGGCAGTTGTTTATGAAAGGTGTAGATGAAATAATACAAAATGAAAATAGTCCATTCTGGTTTGGTTCTTGACAGAGCTAACAAAGTTTCCCAATCTAGGAATAGGTTGGTGTGACAAGTTACATTTAAGTGCAGTCTTTATACTTGGATAATGCTAGGCTTGCAATTACAAAGGTAAATTACTAGAAATAGATAATGTTTCAATTAGTAAAATTTTGTATTAAAGCTCCAACAAGGCTGTCAAAGAATAAAAAAAAAAAAGAACAAAAAAATATAGATATTTTTGCAAAATATAAAAAATAAAGTATTGCTAAACATCATCACAGATGACTATCACTACAGGTAACTATCACTGCATATGACTTTACCATAGATAGATGTTACATGAATATTACAATATTCCAAGGCAGATCATGTAATTTACATTCAGAAATTGAACTACCCTAGGATTATCAACAAATTACTAGTAACTATAATAAAATTTTCATGATCACATGACAATATACGAAAACTTAGCCAATAAAGAATCTTGACTTAGTGTAATGTCATGCAATTAAAATAATGTACATTTAGAAAAAAGTACCTTTATCTTAAGAATTTGCTTAAGAAACAACTCTTTATGCATTAACAACAAAATTTCTCAAGTAATTTTACTATATGCTCTTCAATATATGGCCTTAGTTTAAATGCTAACCCTAATATAAACAAAATTAACAATTTTATTAACTATCACGTGATCGCAAAAATTTTGTTAGCAATGCTGTGGAAGATCTAGGATTCAAAAATTAAGAACTAAAGTCATGCCATGTGCAGTTAGTTATTTTTTTAATATAGTAGCATATAGATCATATATTAAACATGTGCAACTATGACCTCAAAAAATTATACTTTTACTATTACTATTATATTTTTACATATTAATAAGCATTATACAATAATTTTTAGAATGTGACTATCAAATTATATGACCCAATATGCTTTTGGTATTCCAATTAGCTATACAAATGAGCTTAGATAAAATCTAAAATTTTATTATATATGTAAAGCAGTTTCATCTTAGTATGATCTACATAACAAGTGTTATTAACTCGCAATTCAGATTCCAAATAATATCATGTTTGTGAAGAGATGATCAAGTGACTAACCACATAAAGCTGTTCAAAAGGCTGTTCAGGTAAAATTTGAATTAAGTTACTATAAGAACTTAATATTGCAATTAAGAATAATCTAAAGCCGGATGTGATTTTATTACATTACATACTTCTAATTGATTAATCAATTAATAATCACAACCACTCAGTATTAGACAACCTCTAAAATGTCATTATTACTGATTTATATAATCAGTAAAAGCTTAAGTATAAGTCAAATTTAGTATGTTACAGTGGATTAATAATCAAATAAAGTACAGAGAAAAAAAGAATAAAAGTCAAATTGCATTGAATTTTATTCATTTTTTTAAGTTATGTTTCGAATAAATTTGGTATTCTACCAACAAAGTATGAAAAAATTATACAAAAAAAGTAAAATCCAAGATTATAATAATGAATTCTGTTCTTAACTGCTTAATTTTCCTTTTTAGCCTTTACAAATATTAAAATTTTATAATGTACAGTGTTGATCAATCCATATATAGTTAACTTACAGGTGCAAATCCATATAAATACATATGAAGTAAGTTTATATAGCAGTTACTGTAATCAATCCAATAATACTATTTACTGAAAAAAAGTCATTTAATCTTAAAAATGAAGTGAAGTGCTTGTAAAATTTCCTTCTTAGAGGTTTATGCCTCTGAAGAAGAGAAGGAGAAAGATGTTAATAATCTACAAAAAGAATTTAAAATGAAAATTAATGCATATATAGATTCTGATATTAATACAGATGCGGATGCTTATATGAACATGAACTCAGATGCTTATACAGAAGTAGACACTTATATGGCAGTAGATGCTAATATAGATGTAGATGCTGATATGAACATGGATGCTAATACGGACATGTATATAGATTTGAGAGTGAATGCAAATGTGAATACAGATACAAATAGTAAAAGTGTAGATAATAATGAAATATTTAGCCTTGAAAAAGGTTTTTTTTTTTTTTTTTTTTACATAATTAATTATTTTATGTTACTTTGTCTAAATATTGGTTTTCTTATTAGACAATACTTTTGTTGATTGGGATCTAGCTATAGAGCACATCGAAAAGCATGGTATAGAAAATGGATTTGAAGTTGTAAAACATCGACTTTAAAAAAATAAAAGAAATAAAGTTGTTCGTCATACTTTTGAATACAAAAAGTTTCACAAATACTATCACCAAAAAAAGCTAATATGGAAGATAATCATGAACATGAGAGCATGAAAATAAACTGCCTATAGAAGGTTAATCTTTACCTTTTTGAGGATATTATACATATTACATCAATATATAAAGATCACAACTACCCACTAGCCAAAAACATACAAAGTATAGGATCAAAGTTTTAATGTCTTAGTTCTGAAATACTTGAGAAGGTTAAATTTCTTACAAATATTAGTTGTGGCACATGTCTAATTATCTGTGAACTTCAAGAATGCTTTCTCGATGCTGTAATTCATCCAAAGAATGTGTACAATGCAATTTGTCATTTTTAATATAACAAAGATCTAATAAAGACTGATGCAGCTGTAACATATAAGAAATTAATGCAACTACAATATGAAGAACATGAATGGTTCATTGATGTGAGGTTAGAGGGAGAAGACAATCATCTTACCAGCTTATTTTGGATGTGATTATCACAAATTGATTTATGAAGAAGGTTTTATGATGTTGCAATCAATGATAATACAGCTCAAACTAATAGATCAGTATTGTACATTTTGATGTTCATGATCTTTTTTAACCTGTCTTTGTCCATGTTCATGACTGTTTGTATATGTTTACACCTTAATGGTTTAAAAAATTCACTTAATTATATCTAAATTAAAGTTTAATTTTTTTTTTAACCCACTCTAATAACATTATTGATTTAACTATTTTTACTTAATGAATAAACAAAATTAAGTTGCTATAGTAAAATTTTAAGTTATCAATATTTTTTTTTTTCTTTGTTGCAATTTAATTGTTGATTAACAATACCATAATAGGTACAATATGTATTTATCTCTTACTATTGTCATAGATAATCATATATGCTCTCAATTGGCCATGACAGTTATCATATCTGATGAGATAAATGAAACCTATCAGTGGATTCTGGAGTGCCTATTACGTGCTACTAATGGTCTTGTGCCAAAAATATTGTTCACAGATGCAAACCCTGCTATGACTGTGGCTATTTATGAAACTATTCCTTCAACTAAACATAATTATTGCATATGGCATATTCATAAGAACCTTGAGAAGAATTTAAAAGGAAAGCTTCGTAAAGAATATCCTGATTTTATAGCAGCATGAAGCAAATGTCAAAACAGTTTTTCTGAGTGTGAATTTAAAAGACAATGGCATGACCTACTTATGAAATATCCAGCAGTGCAAAAATATTTTGAATGTGCCCTTGGTGTTGATGTAACTGGTTGGGCACTATGTTACACCCATCACTTTTTTAATGGTAGGATACAATCAACACAACATGTTGAAAGCTACAATTCTCTAATAAAATAATTAATTAAGACCTCAACAATGTTGTATAATTTAGACATTAAAATCCAATTACAACTTGATAAGAAAGAACAGTTTGAATGGGAAGAACAACTTAATTAGAATCCAACTGTTAGGTTGCCTAATGTTGTGAATAGATATTTTAACTGAATTAATGAAACTCTCAAAAGTTGATTTACTCCATGAGTACTAAAAATGCAGCATCATTAAATGATAGAAAACTTACTTTACCATGTTCAAAAAATTGAAGATTGGAAAAACTTGGTCAGTTATAGGGTTAGAATCATTATTTTTTTATTTTATTTATCTTTATTTTTTATTGTTACAGTGAGACCTCTTTAAATTCATTTATACAACCTTCTCACATATACATTCAAATTCTGTTTCAAATATCTATAAATATATTTTTTCTTATTGTTTTTATTGTTCTTTAAGTAAAGTTTTTTTTCTATAGAATGCATTTAGGAGGTCTGACTATATCATATTTTTACAAAAAGCTTTTAAAATTTGTTTTTTATTTGTAGGTAAATGACTTGGATGATGCAGATTTTTATAAATTATACAATTTGGATTATGAGGATATAATAAATCTAACAAATGATATAAGTTTTGCCAAAGATGAATATGAGTCTGTTATATCAAATTTAGACTCATTAATTAAATATATAGACCAGTTTACTATTCAGAAGATTTGGCACGTAGCAACTATTGAACAGCAGAAAGAACACTTTGTAATAATTTGCAGAAATGCCAATCACCTGTGTACTTGTATGAATCTCGTGATGAAGAGACTAGTTTGCTATCATTTTTTTTTGGTGATGTACAGTTCAGATAAAGCTATGTTTCATATCGGTCTCATTCCATCTTGATGATACAATAAAACAACATATGATCTTTAAGAAGAAGTTGCAATTCTATTATTGGTAAAGGGCATTTGCCTAATAATAACATATCTATATATGAGCATCAAATCAACTCAGGTTTCAATTTTCTTAATAAGATTCATCATACTCAAATATTTTCAGAGACTGTCAAACAGAATCTATCTTGTCAAATAAAATACAATCAAGGCCTTGGATATGCAAAAAAAGCAGTTGATTTGGCTCTTGAAACTGGTTATGAAAATGAATTAAATAAACTTTTGAGAGATTGGATTAATGAGACTGAAAGAAAGATGAGTTACAATTTAAATGAGTCTAATAATAAGAACTTATCAAATATAACTAATCCTTATTTAACACGTATGAAGGATGCTTCTAAAAAATGTTTAAAAAGCATATTAGAAAATTATGTTTTCAAACATCATAATCAAAAGACTGATGAGCCAACACAAAGAATTAATAAATATACAGAAGATTTGGGTGATAATAGGTAAATAAATTTACTTCTTACATTTATTTTTAATAGGTACATTATTGTTTACTCTTTATATATGATAAATAAATTGGATTATAAAAATAACAGGCAACTTGAAAGATTATACCAGAGTTCAAGGCAACATAACAACCTGAACGAATCTTCTTAATGTAGTTATATCTTGGTACAAGAAAAAAGTAACAAATACATGTGTAGCTATTGTAAGGATATTAGACATAACTCCCGTACTTGCAAACTTAAAAAATGTACTAATTAATTGAATATGCTTATGAATTTATTGATGTACAATTGGAGTATATAATGTCATGCTACTAATTATAATGAATGATATGCTTATTATTGTATCATACCATTCATACTAAATTTTATGAGTCTATTGCTATGCTAAATTTGCATCTTTAAATTTGTACTATGTATATAGTTGGATGTGTGTTTCTTTTCATTATCGAGACTACAATTAAAACTTTAACATTATTAATATGAAATTTGCTTTTAAAATTGTTTTATTTTTAGCTAAAAGTCAAATTGCGAAAGAAATATTAAGTTTCTATACATTTAGTTCATGTTAATGCTAATATAATAATTTTTGTTTTCTTCTATACTTTAGAGATCTATATAGGAGCAAATTAAACCAATTTGAATAATGAATGCTATAACTACCAGGTTGGATAAAATTAGCTATCTGTGTTATGAATCTAATCTTGATAGTTAACAAAAGGAAAGTATGCATAGTTTAATAATACTATCTTATGATTTAAAGTATAAACGTTACCAATTCTTTATTTTAATTTTTTTTAGGACTGATTTATAATTTAGCATAAGCTTTTGTCTAAAAAGTTATTATGTTTTAGTACAGAAGATTTAAATTTTTATTAAGATAAATAGGATTACAAATAAAATAATAAAACTATACTAATCAATACTAATACTATACTATTCTCATTATTTAGATATATTACTATAAGAGATATTAAAGTATTCGACTTTTTCTCCCAAGATACCAGGAAAATACCGTTTATGTAGCTTTTTATTACTTAAATATTTTAGAACTTTCTCATCAATTACTAACTACTACTGTTAGTTTTCCTCTCCCTTAGATAGTTACTAATGTTCCTTAATAATTGTTAACTTCCTTTGGTATATATATAGTTTGAAACTGACAGTTGACCTAATTTTTTCTATAGTTAATGTGGCTTACCGATTCCTAAATTAGTATATTACAAGAAAGAAAATAAGAAAATTTTAATAAATTTCTATTTCGGATATAACAATGTTCTTGGAACAGTACGTATATATGTATATATGATATATTTAGCATTAGTAGAGTTAATACTTGAATCTGAATCCTAATTACAAGATCCAGATCTAATCACAAAATTTGGATCCTAATAATAAGATTTGGATCTAATCATAAGATCCAGTTCCTAATAATAATAATACAGATTTTCATATATTTTGGAATACTTTAAAATTTTGCTTAGTTTCTGATTCTTTTTGGTTTCATTCTAAAAATTACTAATTATTCAGAAACCACATCACTGTAAGCTTGTATCTAATTATTAAGATCCAGATCTTATAGTTGGAACCCGGACCCAGGTCTTAACTTTAGTATTTAGGTTAATTCATAACATAAATATTGGATCTATTTTAAGAACTTTCTAATTATAATATCTGTGATAATGATTACCTGCAGTAATGGTTATCTGCGATGATGATCACCTGCGGTGATGGTTACCTATGGTGATGTTTAGCAATACTCTAAAAAATATATATATATTTTTTTATTATATTAATTATAAAATATTATATTCATAACACTTATATTATATAACATCTATATAGTTTTAATTAGAATTAGAGTTTAGCTTAAAATAAATAGGTGTTTTTTTATTATACAATATATATTAGATATAAAATCTTGATAGGTCCCAATTTTAGTTTTTATAGGGTTTTTAGGAGTTCTAAATATTTTTACTTAAAGTATCTGATCTTATTTACTTAGTACATTTTTGAGATATTACATAAAATGTTATGTAATATAGTGTTATAAATATAATTTTTTATTAATTATTTATATATAACTTTTTTTGCTAATTACCAAAACACAAAATTTACAAAAAAAAAATTGAATTTTATATAAAAACTAATGTTAAAACTACAGTTAAAGACTTAGACAAAAAAAAAACTAAAACAGATCTAGCAGATATAGCAACAAAGAAAACAAAGAATATAGCAAGTAAAAAAAAGACAAACTTAATGAAATAAAAACCAAAAAACAAAATTTTAGAGAAACAGCTTAGATTTGAAATTGCAAATCATTTTAGAGCATATAAGCATATAAGAAAACAAATAAAAATATATACAAAATAGATAGAATAGATATATAAGTATTATAAAGTATATGTGATAGAGATAAATCAAGAATAGTTACATAAACACAGCCAAATGATAATGCAAGTAAAATCAAAAGAGTCTATAACACTAAGGTTAGTAAGTAAAAAAGCAGAAGCAACAATAAAACTTATAGATAGTAAAGAGTTAGAGCAAAAACTAGCAAATAGAGCTAATTATTTTAATGTTAGAAATATACTTGTAGTAGTATTATAAAAAACAAACCTAATAGAGACAATAATGTTAAGAAAAATATATTAAGTAATAATTAAAGTAGATATGAAAAACCCAACTAGTATAGAAAAATAGGCAAAAGAAATAAATCATATGAGCCAACATTAATAACAATAGAAAGCATGAGTAGTAAGAAAAACCAAATAATATTAAAAAAAAACTAATTACATCAAAATATATATAAAAAAATAAGACAAACAACAGAAGCAGTAAATATAGAAATAAATAAAAAAGAACTTTGACAAAACACAAGTAAAGAAGAAAAAAAACAAAAAAAAATAAAAAATAAAAAAAACACAAAAGATACAAGTGTAACAACAAAAACAGTAATAATAAACAAATATGTAAAAGAGAAAATTAAAACATTAAAAACAAACATAACATAACAAGACTGTCAAAACATAATAACAGCAATTAGAAATTATAAAGAAGAAGAAAGAAGAAAAAAATAAAACCATAAAATAGAAAGAAACAGTTTTATAAAGACACTATTAGAACAAAGTATATAGTTATTTTCAAACAGAGATTGTAGCAAAAAAATAACATATACAGCAAAGGTACTAGCATATAATGTATTAAATAACTCAAAAGAAGAAAAAACAAAGTTTGTATAAAGACTTCTAGTCTTCAATAAACATATTTTAGAAGTCAAAGAAGTGTTTAAGAAAGATAATACTTAGATTGTAGTTACTTTTGACTGCAAATATAGCAAAGAAGAAGCAATTAATAAGATTTAAAGAAAATATAATAACTGATTTAGAATAATTTTTGGCACAGAAGAACACAAAAATAAAAATAAAAATAAGAAAAGAGAAAAAATAAAAAAGAAAGAAAGTATAATGTGAGAGAAAAAAGATACTGAAGAAAAGAGAAGAATAAAAGACAAAATAAAAAGTCAAAAAAAAATAACTATATATATAAAAGATAAAGAAAACCTAGTAACACTTATAATTAGGACCTACTAAAAAAAATCCTAGAGTAAAAGATTAGATACTTAGTGAAAAAAGTAGAAGATATAGTCTCATGCAAAATGAAAAAAAGTATATATAGAATAATAGCAGTAATTAAAGTAAAAAAAAACATAAGACAAATATTCTTATAGTTAATTACTTTAAGAAATAGAAAATTAGCAAGAATAACAACAGGTGAAGAAAAAGAAAAAAGAAAAGAAAAATGAAACTATTTTATAGTAAGACTAAAAGGAATTCTAAAAAGAATATCTGAACTAATTCTTCTAAAAAAACTTAAAGTTAAGAAAGCAATAGCAATATATATACTATTAAATAGATAGAGAAAGTTAAGAAACTATGCAGTAATGTTGTTTAAAAACCAAACAGACATGAACATGGCTATTAAGAAAAAAGTATAATACAATAGAGTTCTAATGTTCTAAGAATTTAAAACTCAAAGAGATAATAAGAGAGTGCATAAAAGTAGCAGTAGAATGCAAAAAACACAGAAAGAAAAAGAAGAAATGCAAGAAAATATAAGTTCAAAAGAAGAAGAACCTAAGAATACAAAAGATTTATTAAACAGATACAAAAGAAAAGCAAAGTTAAAAAAAAAAAAGTAAAGAAAAAAGTAAAAACTATAAAACAAAAATGCAAGATAGAAAAAACTTAGCTATTAAAAACCAAAGGCAAAAAAAAATAAAAAAAAAAAAGGTAGTTCAAACTTGGCCACAAAAGAGAACCTTATATATTAAAAATATTCTAGGTATAATATTAGAAAGATTAGAAAAACTAGAAAAAAATAGAGAAAAGAATAAGATAGACCAATCCAATTACTCCTAAAAGTGTTACAGTTAAATCAATAAATATAAGCAAGGAGGTTGAGAAGTTCTTGTAAAATAAAAGAAAGATGTTTGAAAGAAGAAAAGAAGTAAAAACTTTTTGTCAAGAAGAAGAAAAGTATAGTAAAGAAAAAGAAAAAGTTAAATATACAGAAACAAAATAAAGATTATTAAAAGAAAAAAATAAAATAAAATAAAGATAACATGTTACAATATTAATGAACTTAAGACTAAAGATTGAAAGTTAAAAAATTTGCTTGGCTAGGCAGAAGAAAAGGAAATTGCAATAATAAGAATCATAGAAACAAATTTTACAAAAAGTGAAGAGAAATTTCTAACATATGTAGCAGACAAAAGATATATGAATTTTGAACAAATGCAACAAAGAATAAAAAAAAAGGATCAGACATTAGAATTATGGTTGATGAACAATGAGAAAAGCATAAATGCAGTTATAAAAATAAGTAAATATATAATAGAGATTACACTATATCTCAAACAACTAAAGTTAGTAGTAATTGTAATCTATATACCACTAAATAATAAGGTAATAGAAAAAAACATTCAGTAAAAAATTGTAAAAATAGTCTCAAAGAGTAAAAAACAAACACAAATTATTATAATAAGTAATTTTAATTATACAATAAACAATATTTTAGATAAACAATATCTACAAATAATAAATTACAAATGGCTGCCAATCTTTAATTGAATAAAAAAACAAGACTTTAGAGCCACATATAGAGACATAAATCTAATAGATCAATAATATATATAGTTAAATAAAAAGATAGTAAAAAGAATTAACTACATATAAATATTAGACAGGTTAGTTTCAGGCTTACAAAAAGCAAAAATTAAAGAAATAGAAGAGATTATAGAGAGTAATTATAAAATAGTAATAGTAGAAATATAAATCAAATATATGATAACAGAAAAAAACAAGACAAAGATTAAAAAAAAGAGGCAGTCAAGAACAGTATACTTGTAAGATCAAGCAAAATTAAAAAACTAAAAAAATTATACACAAGAGTTACAGAACTAGTTAAAAAAAAAGTTTTAAAAAACATTTACAAAAAAAAACAAGATGAAAAAAGGAAAGCAGAAAAGATAAACAATATATAGAATATAATAGAAGAAGCAATTATTATAGTTGCAAGTAAACACATACTCCAAAAAAAAGTATACAACATAATAACAAACAAAAAAGAAGTCAAAGAGAATAGCAACAAAAAGAAAATATCATCAAGTTCTAAAAATTAATTAAATATACAAAAACAAAAAGTGACAAAAAAAGAAGAAGTGAAGTGAATAAACAATTAAAGATACTAAACAAGAAAATCAGTGCAAAACTATCAAGATTGCAAAGACAATAGTCAAATACATAAATAAAAAATATAAAGAATTGAAAAAAGCTATTATTAAAAAAAAAAAAAAATTAAGAACAAATACAAAGAAAATAAATAAAAGAGAATATAGATAAAAAATATGAAATAATCAGAAGATCAAAAGAAGATAATAGCTAGTTTTCTGAATAAGCCTTATAAAAAAATAGTACTTAACAGATTTATTAAGCAAGTAGAAGAGGAAACAAATTTGCTAACAAGCCTAGAATATGTTAGAGCAGAAGTAACAAAACATTATAAGAAGCAATTTAGGAAAAAAAGAAATATTAAATTAGAAAAAATATTAGAAGAGTGAAAGAAATATATAAAGCATAAAAAAACATCAAAGAAAAATAGTATATAGAAGTTAAAAAAGAAATTAAAGAAAAAGAATAAAAAGAGGTATTCAACTCTTTCTAATGATCCTCTGCACCAATTTTTTTACATATACTGACTTATGAAAGTTATATAGTTAGTATGTTTATACACAACAAAACTTCGCTGTATAGCATCTGGGTTCAAGAGTTTCAGATTGCATGTGGGCCATATAAAAAAGAGTTGAAAAAGACAGCTCCTTGTGGGTTTGGCTCTCCAGTAGAAGTCTATGGAGTTATCGAAAAAGTAACTTTGGCTACAACCAAGGAAGTTTTTGTCAAGCTATATCTGAGCAACAGCAAAGATAGAAGCTTAGTCAAATATGCTATTCTATATAATGTAAACTCCTACACTCATTACAGTTGGTGCTTTGAAAAATTCCTTTCCCACTTTTTTCCAAGAAATTTTTATTAAAAAGTGGGCAATCCAGCTTACCCTCATCGAAATTGGCATTGTTGATCCTTCTGAATCGGGATTGTTTATCAGTTCTATTCAGAATAGGCCCATGTTGCAAATAAAGCACGAGTACATGTGTTTTGGAAAAACACAATAATGAGATGAGATTGGAGATTTTTGGCAATAGATGAGATGATTGGCCGGAAATGTGACAAGTGTCGAAATGTAAGATCTGATGAAAAGTATGATAAGTCATACATGAAGATGAATCCAGTAACAAGAAGTTGGGGCGTCCAGCACATGGAAAATTCTCTGCTAGTTCAGTTTTAGTTGAATTGTTTTCCTTAGGATATAAGCTTTAGTATTAAATATGTTAATTAGATAGAGTTAAAGTAGAGATTACTGTATTTAGTAACATATAATTTTTAATAGGCCAACACAGCCTTTATAATTAGTGACCATTTGTCTGGCCTTCGTCAGCAATCCTCTTTTCTTTTATTTCTTGATATTTGTTTTTTCACATTTCTCCCCTATACATTTTTTTTTTTAGTACATTCTCTCTCAACAAAAAATTTTTTTTTGGTTTTTTACCTCCCTACGAATGAATGGTATCAGATTGGTGCTGTTTAATTGTAGGGTGGCAGACAGACAAGCTCGATCCAGACTTTAGCAGATCTGGTGCAGCAGATCATTCGTAGATGCCAATTGGATAACTATGTAATGATGGCATATGGAGTTAGATATAGTTCTATTTGTATATTGTCTGTACTAAATACTTATAAATAAACTTCTAACTAGTTGACCATTGTGGCTGCCAAAGGTTAAAAAAAAAAAAAATAAGAAGAGGTATTAAGAAACTAAAGATAAAAACAGTTTTAGACATATTAGATATTGTAATAGAATTTACTTTTTTTTCTATATTATTATATATTTATTTTTAGTTTTATATTATATTTTTATATTTTTTTTAATATTTTTACATAGTTTATAGATTATTTTATTAGTTTTAATGACCTATTTAATAGGTTAATATTTATTTTATTAGTAGATTTCTTATAGTATTTTATTTTAGCTAATAGTTGTTAGAATATCTAAAAATATAGTTGTTTAGTGTTACAAGGGCCCTGACTAAAGGCCCCAGGTCATGCTCCAGATGCCTCAGGTGCCCCAGGACACTCTAAAATAATGGAACAATTAATTTAATTATAGTTAATTAATATTTATTAATTATAATGCAATATTTACTATAGTGTTACTATATAGTTTCTATGTACTATTATAGTTATTTTTAGTTATGCTTAGGACAACACCTGTAAGAAGGCTTTTGAATGCTAAATAACTATAGAGAGTATTATAGATGAACATATGGGTTACACAATAATATTTGTTTTATTTTTAGTTAATATATAAGTTATTACACAATGGAGTGCTAAGTATTAGTAAAAATAGAAAAATGCAGTATTGGTTTATTATTTGTATACAAGCATTATTGATAAAATGCATATGGAATTTCTTAATTTCTGCTGCATTTTGGACATCCATATGGTCCAGAATGATGCTACAATATATGAAAACTCTAAAACCAATCAATTATTAGATTAAAAGCTATAAAAAGAATAGCTTTTTGCTTTTTTAAAAGGATAGTTTTAGAAATTCTAAAATAGCTCTTAAATAACTTTCTTTTGAAGTCTTTTACCTATATAAAAGTGCTTTTATATCTTAAATTATTCTTCAATAAAATATTATTTTATCTATTTTATCTTATTATTATTAATAAAATCCATTTTTTATTTTATTCTTTATCATATTTTTCTTTATAATTTATCTTTATTTGGTTTATTTTTCTTATAATAATATAAAGTGAAAAGCTGATTTTTTTTAATTAATTATTTGGCAAATACTAGCTTTATATTATTTATTTTATTGTTCTTTTTCTTGTAATAATATAAAGTAAA
>CAJVQA010004368.1:0-17700 GCA_910591915.1 Cetraspora pellucida | reverse complement strand
AAAGGAGACTGGAGTGCAAAAAGCTTTCTTGTGACTTCGTTTAATTCTGTTAAAGTTGTGCTGTGCTGTTTGTTAATATTAATACTTAGTTAGTTAGTTAAAATATGTTTTAGTTTCACTTTTTCAAAAAAATTTTTGTTTTTCCCAATTTTGCTATGAAATCAGGATTTTTGGGAAAGAGTTTATATCTTGAACTATTATGCTACATTTATTAAATAATATATATATTATTTTAATTATATAATTAAATATTAATAAATTATTGATAATTTTATTTTAGATTATAATACTATATAAACTATATAGTTTGCATAATAATTTTAAAAAATTATTAGTTTTTTTATTTTTGATAACTCAAATCAGAAACAATGAAGTTAATTTAATTTTAAATTTAATTAAAAATTATTATTTATAGTTAATAATCAAATTTAAATATTTTTAAAATATTAAGATAAGACTATATCCTTATTTTCATTAAAATTTAATTAAACTTTTATAAGAAAATATATAAAAGAAGTTTATATTTGAATTTTATATTTATAAATATTAAAAATACAAACTTAAACAAGTAATTTGTAATCTAAATTTACTAAAATAACTAATATTTATTTAGAATTTAAAGTTTGTAATTATAATAAAAAAGTTTATTTAATATTTAATTAATTTGAAATACTATATTTTAATTTTTAAATTAGTTATTGAATATAATATATATTAAATTAATAAGTTTTGAGAAGTATAAGGTGCTAAAAAAAGTTAAACTTGTTTACTAAATTGAGAACTAAAACAATAATATAATATCTAGATATAAGTATAAATTAGTTAGTTAAAATAGAGTAAAAATTTAACAGAAAGTATATAATAGTAAACTTAATAAATAGAATAATATTATTAATTGAATTAAATAATTAAAAATTAAGTTTTTTTTTTTGGTATTAAGATGAGATCTTGCTCATATCTTTATTAGTAATTTTAGTTGTACATATTAATATACTATATACTAAGATATACTAAGATTGTAAATTACAAAATAAAAACTATATACAAGAATTAAAGCTCAAACAGTTTTATCTGTGACCTAAACCAACTATGATGGTTAAGGCCCATCTAGATTTGTAATATTAAAATGTAATTGTAAGATATGCTATAATTAATTCAAAGTATTGAATATATATTGATTTTCCTAATGGCTTGTCCAATTAGTAGATAGATATTAGGATATGAATATAATTGATCTGCTATTCCACATATACATAAGTATATATAGTTTACATATAATCTTTTTTGATGTCTAGTTTGCGTATTTGTTAAAAGGTATAGTTATTTTTAGAGCTTAGAAGAAATGTAATATTATTATTTTTTTCTAGTTAGAAAAGTCAATGTAGTAAGGTTTTTATATTTGATTATAGATTTTGTCATTAATATCAAGAAGTATTTGAATAATAGTTTGTGAGGCTATTTTAATAGATATGTTGTAGTTATGAATTGTTTCAATTAGGGCTTTAGATTTAAGTTCTTTAAGAGTAAGATTAAGATAAAAAGCATTTGCTTGAAATGGTAAGTTAAATAAAGGATGGTTTTGAATTTTGCAAGTAAGTTCATGTAGTTGGCTAGTAGTTAAGTTGAAGTCTGCTTTAGGTAAAATATACTGAATTGATGAGTTAATAATGTATATAATAAGAAATAAATTAGAGCAACTTAACAAATATAAGTGAAAGTCAGAAAGATTGCAACAAAAGCAGTTGACATTTGGAAAGATTATTGAATAGGTATTGTAATGAGAAAATTATATTGGTAGTTGATTGAGAAGGACTTTAATTTTGAAGGTTTTAGATTAGTTGAGTTTAAAGCTAATAAAGTTAGATGTGGGTTTTTGATTATGATTAAGATATAGCTAAGTGAATTTTAGGTCTATGTAGTAGTTAATATGAGCCCATTCATTGTTTCTTTTTTGTGAAAACCACATTGCCAGTATGTGTGCTTACAGATATTTTTAACAAAATGTCTGATAGAGAATTTGACAAAATTTTGCTCCCATTGTAAAATATGAAAAGATTTGTAAAGATTTATATATTGGAAGTTTAAAGGTAGAGAAAGGGTATATTGTTTTGCTAAAGAATCAGCCATGTTATTAAAGATATTATCTGTGTAGGCTTGGACTTTGTGAAAGTTAATATTTAAATTAAAGAATTTGATAATATTTAGAAGTATATATATGCCATAAGGGCCATGCATTAAATTTAAAGAGTTTGTTGAGATTATTAAGTTGAGTAGAAAGTTTGTAAAATTTAAAGATAACAGATTATGAATCAGTATAAATTTAAAGTATTGTATTACAGTGTATAGTTGAAATTGCTAATAAAATAGAGAAGAGTTCTGCCTTATAGGCTAATAGCCAAAAGTAAATTTTAGCTAAGAATTTGTAAAGAATTTGGTTGTTACTATTGACTTGGACCTATCTAATGCCCATTGAGCTTTGTTTAGTTCCAATATCAGTTACTGATCCATCTGTATAAAAAATGAATTTCTTATATAACAGATTGTTTTAAAAGATTTTCTCAAGTTTGTTTAAACATTTATTAGATTTAAATTTTTAGCAATAGTTGAATTTGATATATTGATAATAGAATAGTTATATGAAATTTGTAAAGAATGTTTAATTGCTGTTGAGTAAATAAGGTCCAGGTAGTTAGTATTAAGTTTGAGTTTATAGGTTTTTCTTCTCAAAAAGCTAGTACAAATAGTTGCTAATACATTAATTGTACATATCTGATTAATTCTATTTGAGTTAAGATGGCACCCAGTACATGGTGTGCAGTTCAGATCTAGAAAAGAGTAGTAATGATCAGTGTTGTTATAAGACAGCTCTGGACAAATTGTAGACAATTATAGACAATTTTGAACAAAAAAACAAATCTAAATTACTCAAAATTTTATTAAGATAACCTATTTTAATTTTTAAATAAAAATATTCAGAACTATAAAAAATATATAATTATATTTTTTTTAAACTAATTTATTAAATTTTAAAGTCTAAAATTTCTTTGGACAATTGTGAACAATGTAGATATTTAGATGTGAACAAAGACAAAAAAAGTCTTGGACATAGTATATATAACAACACTAGTAATAATTATGTTCTAAATCGATATTAGCGTTTCAGTGTAAGATAGAAAACTGATTTGTGTTTGGAAAATATTTGCAGATTTTGCCAATAATGATCTCTTCATTATTGTCATTATATATAAGTAACTATGGTTTAAGTTATTTCTTAATTGGTAAAGTGTTATATGCAAAGGCATTAACTTCAGATAGTTGAAAATGAGGGAGAATTAGGTGGTATAGTCTGTTAAACAAAATTGTATCTTCAAGATAGATGAACCAAAAAGGCTGCCTTCTTTTAGTTAGGTAATAAAGTCTGAATAAAAGATGATGCCATTTAAGTAAAGTACTGTTATCTGCAGTACATAGTTGTTTTAAATAGTGTATGTTGTTTTTTTAAAGTTGTTTTCTGAAAATATTGTATTTGGAGTACTGAATAAGTATTAGTTCTAATGGTTAATAACCATCATGAATTGTGTTAGGCTACAAGTATTAGAATTTGCTAAAATTGAAATCTCCAAGTGCTGTAAAAGTTGTATAATTTTGAAGTCAAATATAAGTTTGTTGAGTCTATCAATAAGTAGTTGGTTATATTGAAGAATGTTAGTAGCAGACCAGAGGTTGTTTTGGAGTTGCTGTAATCTAATTTTTGTAGAGATGCCAAGTGTTTCTGGGTCATTAATTCTTTGTTGAAAGCAGAATACATGATGTTGTAACTGGATATCCTAAATATTATATATATTATATATATAAGAGTTTAGAATAGTGCTGTTAGGACTAGTGTAAGAGAGTTTGGCTTTATATTTAATTGTAGTAAGGTATTTGGATAGAATTTTGTCACAGGTACAGTCACCTACCATAAATATATGAACACTTTTTGAAAATTTATTACTCAGAATCAGGTAAGTAAATATAGCATAAAATTTTTATCACATGCTATAACGATCTTAAGGTAAGAAATACTAAATTTTTACACAATTTCATTAAGTTGCACAAAAGTTATGTAAGATGTTTGCCAAACTTCTAATTTGTGATTAAACTAAAAATCAATTTTTGGAATTTTTTCCTTTTAAAGAAAAATTCACAAAAAATTAAATTTTTTTAAAAAATGCTTTGAATTTTGCTTAAATAATGCATGACACCTAAGCATCGTTACATGGTATAAAATAAGCATGTTTGTATAACGGGATTAGCAAATCAAAATCATCTTTTTTTTTTGTTCCCACAAAAAATGGGTAGCGGCAAAGAGTTAACAGAACAGCAAAAAAGTGCAATAATTTATGGCTACCAGTGAGGAGATTCTGTTCATACAATCACAGTTGGTGTTGGGTACACCAAATCTGCCATGTGGAATACTATAAGCAAGTTTTGTCGGTTGGGTGCTATTGAGGTGCAAAAAAAAAAAAAGACCTGGATGTCCCAAGACCCTTTCTCCCTCTGATTATAAAGGTCTAAAAAACTTTGTTACAAAGAGTAATCGCCATCTCACTCTCACTCAAATTACCAACCACTTAAGCCAAAAAAAAAAAAAAAAGTTTCTTGCAATACTATACATCATGTTTTATATGATGAAAACTTACATTCATGCGTTGTCACCCCAAAGCCATTGGTCACCCCAGAGAACAAACAAAAGAGATACGAATAGGCTCTTGCACATGAAAATTGGTCAGTTCGGTATTTCAAACACGTATTGTGGTCAGATGAAACTATGATTCGTCTCTTTCAAGGTTCCCCTGATCGTGTTTGGTGAAAGCCCCATGAAAAATGAGAAACTGATTGCCTTGATAGTACTGTAGATTGTGGTGTAGGTCGTATATATTGGGGCTGCTTTTTCTGGCATAGGGTTGGGCCCATTGTTCCACTGAAGTCCTCCATTACCAGTGCCTTGCACATTGAAATTCTTCGAAGATACACTCTTACTGTCCTAAAAAATTTTCCATTAAGAGATCATAGTCATCTTATATTCCAACAAGATAATGCCAAGCCTCATTTTTTCAACCTTGTGAAAGAATTTATGAAAAAAAAAAGGATTCGAGTAATTATGAATTGGCCCCCACAGAGCCCTAACCTTAATCCAATAGAAAATTTGTGGGCCGAGCTCAAAATGTCTTTGCGTCGCAAGCCAAAGCTAGGTAATATTAAAGAGCTAGATGCTCTTGTAAAAAAGGCATGGCACAAAATAGCACCTGAGTATTATCATCGACTGGTTACTAGCATGCCCAATCAGATTGCTGCTTGTATTAAAGCTAGAGGGGGACCTATAAAATATTAAAATATAATTAGTTTTTTTTTTGATTAAAAAAAAAATGTAAAAAAAAAGGAAAAAAAAAACTAAATTTGGATTTTCAGTCAAATAAAAAAAACCAAGTTCGCAGTTTTTTTTGCTTAACTTTTGCACAACTTAACGAATTTGTATAAAAATTTAGTATTTCGTACCTTGAGATCGTTGTAGCATGTGATAAAAATTTTGTACTATATTTACTTACCCGATCCTGAGTAATAAATTTCAAAAAGTGTTCACATATTTATGGTAAGTGACTGTAGAATGTTTAAGAATTATGTTATGTAATTTGTATTCAATAGTAGGAATAATTACAGTATTAGTAATATATATAGTTTGTTTAATTGTAATTCTTTTGGTGCCTGTAATTTTGATGAGTTGGATTGCTTCATTATAGATTAATTAGCTTTGTTTTGAATAAGAGTTATTAAGAGTAAACCAGTATCCTAGAAATTTAAATAGCTGGTTGGCAGGAATAGATGTAAGTAATGAATTAAAGAAATGAATAGAAGCTATAAATAAGGTGTTTAAAGTAAGTATTGATTTAGTTGAATTAATTTGTATATCAGCTATATGGTAAAAAAAGGTGACTGTAGCAATAATTGTTTGTAATTCTTCTTTGGATTTGGCTATCCAAAGTGTATTATTCATGTATACTAATACAGATACTAAGATTTGAAATTGTTGAGACTTTGGCTAAAGCAAACTAATGTTCTACTTTGTAGCCAAAGTATATCCTAAGAAGTCTGAGGCAATTTTGTTAATTAAAGGGTCATAATAGATTCTCCAAAATAAAAAAGTTATAGTTTCTCTTTGGTTAATGCTATTTTTGATATTTTATAAGTTAGTAAGACCTATATTTGTAATAACTCAGTTATGTCGATTAGTAAGCAAGTTGGTAAAAATGTTAATAAAATTGGATGGCATGTTTAGATGTAATAGGGATTTGGTAAAAAGTGTTAGATCTACAGAGTCATAAACTTTGCTCATATCCTAAGATAGAAGCCAAAGCTGTTTAGAATTACAAGAAGCTTCTTCAATAACATTGTTGAGAATGTGTATAGGAATAGCTGTACTATTGCCAGTTAGAGCTATGTAGTTAAAGGGTGATAAAATTTTGTGATGAGTAAAGATGTAGTTAAGTCAGTTAGTAAAGAATTTGTTATAAAGTTTTTTGACATGTTCAAGCAAACTAATAGGTCTGATATTAGTTAAATTGTTATCAAAAATAGGCTTTTTGGAAATAAGAAAAAAATTTTTTTTCTTTTCATTGGTTTGGAATTTGTTTAGATATGAACAGCAATTAAAGAGAACTGTAATTGTATTAAGAAATAGTGTTCTAGCATGTTTAAGCATTTTATAGCTAATGTCTAATGGCCCACATGCTTTATTGTTAGGGAGTTGGCTGGTAACTTCAAAGACTTCTGTTAAAGAAAATTCTTGAGTACTGTTTAATACTATGTAGAGTCTATATTAGGTTTAAGTTGATATTTTTGTTGCTACATTGTGTCGAATAATTGTGATTAGATGTTTTTAGAAGCTGTTTAGTCATCAAAGTGTTGTTGAATATGCTGTTTAATAAGAGTTGGTTTAGTAATAATGTCATTTTGTTCTTTGATATTATCAAACTTAACAGGATCTTTGTGTTGATTAAGTATACTATTAATCATTGATGTTGGACTGTTTTGAAGTTTATTACATCTTTTGTCTATATTATCATTGATTTATTCTTTTATATTTTTAATGTTTTTCAGATTACAGACATGGTAGAGTGTTTTTTATTTGATGTTGACTGCAATTATTCAGTTAGATAAAAGGTTAGAGTTTTGGGGCAGAGCAGGTATGTTAAGATAATAAAGAGAATTAAGTTGATCAATATTTTAATTGTAAGATGTAAGCATTGAAGTTTGGTTTTGAATTAAGGCTTTGATCTGTCTTATAATGTTGCCAAGTTTTTTAAAGCATGAATGTAGTTTAGATGCCTTAGAAGAGAAGATGTGTTGAAAATTCCAAACTGTGAATTTTTTGTTTGGAATATGTTGCAGAGCAGCTGCAATAATGCTTTTTTGGATTTTGTGCCATGAGGCTTCAAGTGATTCTGTGGTGTTGGTTGTAAAAAGAGCCTTGTTAGCTTGAAAATTAGATGTGACTTGATTAGCAAAAGCTTGCCAATGGTCTTGGTTCATTTGTTTGTAAGCGAAGACTCTTCATTTGGTTTTGGTAGCTGATCACTGTTTTTTAGTAATTGTATAAGAAAATTTTTATGATGATATAAGGATTTTGTGATCACTGAGTATATTTTGGTTAGCATCATCTGTATAATAAGAAGTTAAGTATCGAATGATAGAATAGTTAGCCTAGATGTAGTTAATATGACTACTGTATCTGCTACTATGCCAGGTGGAAGTTAATGATTGTATGTGTTTAGCTAGGTTATACATATTATTATATTAGAGAAAATGAATAAGTTTGAGTTTAATTGATGATAATTGTATATTATCAGAAACATTGAAATCATTTATGATTATTGATTGTATGCTTTTAGTGTTTGCTTCTTGAATCCATTGTATAATATTATTTTGAATAAGAAGTCTAAGTTGAAGGTCATCATTAGGTAAATAAATTGAAATAATGTGGAATTTAAAGTTATGCTTAAAGAAAAGAGCTATAACAATAGCATAATCATGAAATTGAAGTGTTTTGTAAACATGTAGTTTTAGATGTTTTTGAATCATAATTGCTGTTTCAGCTTTGCAGCTATTAGTGCAAGACCAGTAATAGGTAAACTGCTAAGATCTAGAAAATTTAACATTTGCATTGTCTTGTGCAATTTTAGTTTCTGTAATGCTAGCTATATTGATGTTATTGGATAAACAATAGTCCTTCCAAACTTGTTTTAGATTATCATTATATCCTTATGTGTTGTATGTATATATCAATAAGTGTAATAGTTTATATAAGGTAGATGTAGATATTTCTTCTATTAGTAGATTAATGGTAGATTGTGTGTTATAAGTGTTAGAAAATGTAAGTTGAGAAAAAGTCTTAGATCTATTGGCTGTATGATTAGGTATAGAAATAACTAATATAGATGAGAATTCAGAAAATAGATTTGTAAGAAACAATTGATCAAGTGAAACTAAATAAATGTTAGATGAAGTATTGTTAGGTGTTGTTAGTAAAGGTAGAGTTTGTATATTTTATATTAAAAAAGTTGAATAGTATAATGTTTATACAAAATAGGATCAGAAAGGTTAGTATATATATGTAATTCAGTTTTGTTTTAATTGATAGATATTTTGAAGTTATTTTTAAAAAAATGTTTTCGAAGATAGGATAGGAAGTTTTCAAGTGTTATAGGATTATATAATAGGTAGATTGTGTAATTGTAGAAATTTGTTATAGCATGTATTTGTTTTTGTAAAAGATAAAATATTAAAAACAAAAACTTGAAAGATTGGGTTGTTTTCTATAGGATCATTCACTATTTGAAGCTTGGCTTGCACAGCTGTAGAGGATATTATAGCCTGCCCTATATGTTAGGTCTGGCCATTATTAACTTGGTTCTTTATATAAATAGGCTTTACCATCTGTCTATTTACATTATCTTTCTTGTTAACTACTAAAGATGTATCTTTTGACAAAATAGCAACTGCATTAATAAGATTTGTAGAAGACAGATTTATTAAAAAGGAGCCTTCTTAAGGAAGAGAGACTCTTTAATTAAGAAAAGTATAGAGTATGACATTTGAAAGTTTTTTTGTAATATTTTGTTTGCCTCTGGATAGACTGTTTCTTGATAATAAGTATTAATTTGTGAGTAGGTAAGATTTTTGGCAGAGGAGTTGTAAAAGGTCAAAACTCTGGCCAATAGCTCAGTGCTAATAGGTTTTGAGATAAGAAGTTCTATTGCTTATTGTTTATTAAGTTTGTCTATATGGTAGTTTTGTGTTGCAATGCTTTGATATAAGTTAAGATATAAATAGAAATAATAGCTACAGTGTTTAGAGTTAGTTAGAACATTATTAATTGCACAAGCTGATTTTTTTATTTTTGTTGCAAGTTCATTAAGAAGAGTAATTGGGATTTGTATATTAAAAGATGCCTTTTGTTTGCTATTTTTATAGAATATAGATAGATTGATTTTAAGTTGTTTTCAAATTTCATTTTCTTGTTTTGAAAAATCTTCAAAGAACTTTTTGAAAATATTATTTAGTAGTTGTGAGTATTTATGTTGGTATTGAGATTTTGGAGTTGTATTAGGTAAGTTTAGATTTTTTGTTTCTTTTTTTTTATTTTGAATTGCTATTTCTTTTAAATAAAAGCAAATTTCTTTTTTGTAAGTAAGTATATAAAAGTTGGCTAGTTTTATAGTTTCATTTTAACATTCTTGTAAATTATTAGGTTGTTAAAATTTTATTTCTGTAGGTAGAGTTTCTTTAAGGTAAAGGATGAATTTTTGTAAGATTTGGTATTTTAGAGAGTTAAAAACTTTGGTTTTATCTAATAATTAGGTGAATTATTGATTATAAATTGAAAATAATTGTTTAAATCATTGTTTTAAATAATCAAATGAATTAGCAAGTGATGAGATATTAAATTTGTGAAGAAAAAAGGTTTTTGGAATATTAATATCAAGGTAAATATTAAATTTGTTATTAGATTGAATTATAAAGTATTGCTTATTTTTGTCAAAATCAATTACTTTTGATATAATATTAAATCTTTTAAGTCAGAATTAAAAGTTTTTAGCAAATTTAATGTAGTTGATTGCTTGATAATTGTTTAAGAGAGAGTATAATGCTTTTTGCAAATTCATTATACAAAAATTAACTAAAAATTCATCTGTCAAAAAACACTTATAACTATTTATTTTACTAAGAAAACCTATATTAGACTTCTAAGTAAACTTATTCAACTCATTATTTTATATATAGTCTGCAAATATTAAGTCCTTATATTTCAAACTCATCGAGAAAATTGTACTGATGGCATTTGGCCTCCATTTGATAACTTTTAACTATCTTGCAGTTTTTACTGCCTTAACCTGTTCTATACTCTTAATTAAAGTTGTAATATACATTTATCTAGTCAAAACAAGCTCTAAACAAAGATTTTAACCTAATATTGACCAAACTACAACTAAATTCAACATTTACTCTCTTGTAAAACTTCTTTTTTACCTTTTGTCCTCACTCTGTTCTCTTTTCTTCTTACACTGTTTTTATGTAACCATACCATTACCTCCTAATCCATACCTTATTAATTTATACCAACATTTTGTAACCAACCTATTAATAGAAACTCATTCACACAATTAATATTCTCATATTTAGTCCTTATTAATATTACACAGTAATTTGTACTGCAAATCCTACTTGTATTTAGTACCTAAGTCATATTGGTGACCCTACCAATCTTTATTACACTTTTGTGTTATCCTAGTGACATCTTTAAACTACAACTCTTGTACTTATTTACAACTTTTGTAAAATTAATTATTTACAATTTTATTCTCTACTTTAGAAAATATATCAAAGTCTAAATCTAACTTAACTTGTTACTATTTAACAATGCTTACCTTAAGACAACAAAAGTCTGATACAACAAATCTTGATTACTTCTACCAAAACTTTTCCAATAGTTTTGGAATTGCTCTCTATATAGAAGACAATAATAACAAGGCTCACCCAATTCCTTCTAAAGTTCAACCTACTACCTATTTAACAAAAAACCTTAGATCAAACAAGATTACTCATTTCTTTAAAGCTCCTATCTCAATCTTCATAATTACTTGCCTCTGTGGCAAATACTATACCAAATTTATCTTAATCTCAAATACCAACTATACTCAAGCTACTGAATTCACAACTGCTTATATCAATACCAACTCCAAAAAAATTAATAAAATGATTCAAGAACTTATGACTAACTTCTCTTTCTCTATTGACAGTGTTCCTCCCTTTCCTATACCTGATGTATACTATCATACTTGTCCTAAATACTTTCTTTCAATTGGCTGCACCAAAAGAAATGAGTATCATTATTCTACTGAAAAATATATCTCTAAAAATAATGAAGTCTATTATCTCACTTATATAACTGCCTCATCTTAACATAAAGTTATTTTATTCAAAACCAAGAAAACCCTTATTCAAACCTTTCAAAATATCTTATATAAATCCTTTCAAACTACTAATTCTCTTACTGCATCTTTTTACCAAACCTCAATTTCTTCTGATCTTATCAATTCTTTTTTTTCTACAACTACTAATACTAATCTTATCTCTAACCAACCTTCTAATACTAATACTCTTAATACTTCTAATCTAAATCTTAACAAGATCAGTAACATGAACCAATATGAAAATACTTCTAACAAACCTTCCTCTCAATCATATTCTAGTGTTCTTAAATCCAAATCTAATCCCATATATGATTGAGTTGCAAATTTTCCTATTACTAAAGAAATGCAACCTAACAAAAAGCTGCAAACCTCATTCTCTCTTTAACTCTTCATCTTCCTTAAAAAATTTCTCTACGATTTTTATTCTGACAAGAAAATTAAGCCAGCTACTGCTATATAACCTGCACTTAAAGCATCATTCTATTATATTATCTATATTATAGCTAGACAATAACCTGAGTTTTTAACTGATCTTATTTATAACAATAATTCTAATATTAATAAAAGTGCTACTATCCCTTTCAACCTTCTTGAATTTACTCTAAAAAATTTTATCCTTAAATTCACAACTATTCTTTTTACTAAACTCAATTACCTCAAAATTTTTGCTTCATCTGTTACTATTCCTTTATATATAGCCTATAATTATCTTCAACTCTGTCTTAATCTTGCTTATTTACATCTTTTCTTATCCAACAACTACCAATCAATCGATTACTAAAAATTTGCTAAGGACTTACAACTTAGATTCAAAAAATTTAAAATTGAATCATTCATTCAAACTACAGATCTTAATCAAAAATACCTTACAATTCAATCTGATGTAAGATTTAATATTAAACTCTTTTTTAATATTCCCAAAACTTTCTTTTTGGAATGATTTTGTATTTCTTTACTAAAAAACTCTCTTAACCACTTCAATTCCTAGTTTAAAACTTATTATTCTTCTTACAGCAAACAATTCTTTTCCAATATTAACAAAAAAAAAGTTACCTTTCTCAGAATTCAATTTCGACAACATTTTATCCTTCAACTCTTTAAACACCTGCCTGAAATCTATATCTTTCAAAAACCTAACTTATTTCATAAGTGATGTGAAGAAGCATCTTGTGTTGATAACTTCTATTGCATCACTTGTGATAATAAAGAATGTTAATATCTTGATGACAAAAAATTTTATAATAATGCCAAATTCTTCAATAATATCTTAACCAAATCTTGCTCATTATTTCTACCTCAGGATAATGAAACATGGATTCATCCAACTCTCAATACCATACTATTCCACAAAAACAAGGAACATGCTGTCTCATTTGATTAATCCATTTTTACCAAAGTTCTAAACAAACTAGCTGATCAAGCTGAAGACTTTAATTGTGAACAAAATAAAGTCAAAACTAATCCCAAACAGCACAATTATTATTTCTATTACTACTCTTACTTTACTATCAAACTGCTGCTAAAAATCATAATATACAGTCTCTGTTCAAGAAAGAGGCTATCAATCTTTTAACAAAAAAAAGCATTATTAACACCAAATTTTTTGCCTAAATCATTACATACTTTGATGTGATTAAAAACCAAAAACCAACTTATATATAAATTATCACATATTTTAATGATACTGCTTATCCAGCAGCTGAAAAATTCTTATCAAAAAAATTTAAACTTGACTTTAACTAGTCTTCATTTTTGACTTTCTTTTTTTATAGTCTTCTTTTTAAGCTTTTTGTCTTCTATAATCAACATTGAAACAGCCACCATCTTATTAAAAGATACAACCAGTATAGTTAATAAGAAAAATGAAATAAATAGACAGGTAGATAAGTTTATTTATGTGGAAGGCCAGAATAATGATGGTTAGACCCAATGTACAGAACAGACTATGGTATCTTGCACAGCTGTGAGAGTCGAGCATATAGTGATCAACTCTGTAGAAGACAATTTTGAAAGATTATTTACAATATCTTTAATCTTCTATGATCTTTATACATGCTTTAACAAATTTCTTAATTACTACAATTTACTATTTCTTTCCTATAATCAAATGATTCAAACTCTAATTCAATATATTGACAAATATAACAATAACAAAACTGTATCTAGTATTACATTTTTTGTTAATTTATCTTATAATGAAACACATATATATCTTCCTAATAATACACTTTTATCAGATCACATTATTATTGTTCTACACCTTTTTTCTTTATTTTATAACTTACCTTTTAGATCTAACTTTTTTAATTCTACTCCTATTATATCTGATCTATTTTTTAACAATCATTCTTTAACCTTTTCTAATCATAACTCTTCTTCATCTTTATCTAATTCAACATCACACCATCTTTATCTTAATATTGCTATACATAATGTTAGAAGCTTTAATAAACCTACCAAAAGAGAAGCCTAACAAGACTATTGTCTTAACCATAACATATTTATTGCAAGCATTACAGAAACCAAAATCTTTAACAAAACTAATTTCTTCTTTTGTAATAATAACTTCTTCATCTATTATTGGTCCAACTCTTCTACTTCTATTGAAGGCACTGTTATCATGATTCACAATCATTTGAAACCTTATATTCACAATATTCATACCCACCCTAGAGATGCTATAGCACTTGATATTTTTTTCTGAATTAACATCAAGCTTTGCATCATCTTAGTGTACCTGTCATCAACTGACATCTCTACTCACAATTAAACTCAAAATACTGTTATTAACTGGATTCAACAAGCCTTTCAACTTTACATTCACCTTATTATTTTTGGTGATTTTAATATACAAGATAATATTCAAAGTTCTTCTTCTAAATACAAACTTATTAACTTTCTTAATAACACCAATATATATGATATTGGGGCTTATTTTAACAACAAACACTTCATCTGGTCTAACAATGCTAGTAGCAGTCATATTGACTATATTTGAACTAATCAATTCAATATAAAATTTGTCAAATCTCAACTTTCAGTGATCATCTAATTCTTTCTTTTATATAAACATTCCTACATGCCTATAGCAAACCCTTATATAAATATACTGATATTAGTTGCCATATCTTTAATTACAAGACTATATCTACAGAGAACTGGAAATCCTTTGCAGATACCTTATTTTAACAACTCTTACTATACAAAATTCTTATTAATAGTAAAACTGATAAAAGTATTGAAACAACTTGACACAAAATTCAAAGCTCTATTATTTATTCTGCTACTCACACTATCTTTAACAAAGTTTCTTATAAACATAGCTATAATCATCAATATTTACTTCACAGTACCCTACTACACCTATCACTTAAAAAACTTGGTCATACTATCAAGCTTGTTAAAAACTCATTTAATATTCTAACATCTCTAACATCAATCAAAATATCTCTCAAATTAACAAACAGTTTCAATGCGATCTTCAACTACTTAACTTCACCAATCCATCTTGTACTCAACCTTGGCTTCAACATGCTCACTCTATTTGGAAGCAACTTTTTCATACTCATCATCTTGAAAACTCTCTTCTACTTTAACAACAAATTAATAAAGTCATCAACAAAAGATGCATTACTCTCACAACACACCCTACTCAAGCTATTAATAGCATCCTTAACTGTTATCATCAACCTGTTTACTTCTCTAATATAAACCTGTCTAATGAGTTTATAACTAATCTACTACTCATTAAACAGCATGTTCAATTACATTTTCATGACTGGACTGCATTTAGACCTATTGATGAAACCCTTTTTAATACCTTTTAGCAACAATACTATCTTCTACTATCTCATATCAATCCAACCTAATACCAATCTCTTAACTCTCCTATTACAAATGAAGAACTTTCTTAAACACTCTAACAGCTTTCTAACAATAAAGCCTGTGGTTCTACAAGCATTAGTTATGAAATGCTCAAACATATCAGCTCTAAATGCACTTCTGCCATTACCAGTCTTTTCAATCATTGCCTTCTTGAAAACAGAATTCCTAAACAATAGAAACATAACAGAATCTATTCTATCCCCAAACACAACTCCTTTGATAGTAATCTTAACCTAACTTGACCTATTAGTCTTGTTGAACACATTCATAAACTTTATACTAAAATTCTTACAAACAGACTAAGCATTATATTTTCTTCTAATTCTATTCTTTCACCTTTTAATTATGTTATACTTCCTAACAGTAGCATTTCAATTCCTATTCACATTCTCAATAATCTTATTGAAGATGCTACTTGCAATCACAAGAACATTTGGCTACTTTCACAAGATATGAGTAAAGCATATGTTTCTGTTAACTTTACTCTTTTTAAATATTCACTTTTCTATCTGGCACTTTCTTTATCTATTATCAATATTCTCTCTAATCTTCTGACTGATTACCATAATCAAGTTATTACTAACCTTGGTCTTACTCCCTCATACCTAGTTTACAATGGCATTGACCAAGATGAAACTATTACTCCTTTATTATGACACATATACTACAATCCACTTATATCATATATATATGCACAAGTACCTGGCTATATCTTACAATTCTCTTGGGCTACTAATCTTAAACTCTGAACATTCAACTTATTGCAAAAACAATGCTCTGCCTTGGCATATATGGATGATACTCTCTGGGTTGCTTCATCACAAAATGAGCTCTCCAATATATTATCTATAGCTAAATCATTTTATGCTATAGCTAACATTCAAGTTAATCCTTCAAAATCTATTCTGGTTACCAATAATATCCCATCTCACTACACCTCTATTTCTTATAATAATCATCTTTTTTTACTTCATTCTTCTAAACAACTTTTTAAATTTTTAGGTTGCTGGTTCACCTTGGATAATAGGCAATCTAAACAAACAAAACTGCTTTTTGCTGAATCTTCTCAACTCATTCAAATTGCTAAAAGCAAATGTATTACTGACTTACATACCTATTATATTATTAACACAGTTATTATTCCTACCCTTAAATATTGTCTTCAAAACATTGTAGTTAGCTAGCCTATCTGCAATAAAATCTTTACTTAACATATCAGCCTTGTCAAACTCAAAGCTAAACTTTGCTATACAATACCTTTTAGCACTCTTTTATATTCCCAAATCTATAACATCAAACACATCTGGAACATTCAACTACAACATCATATCTCTAATCTTTTTATATGACTTAATAACTCTGATCTATTAGGTACATCAACTCACATCTGAATTTAACACTTATAAAACAACCTTTGGTCTCTTACTAATATTTTTTTATATTCTAATCCAATTATTAATGGTCCAAACTATTTAACTACAAACTTTAAAATCATCCAACTTATAAAGTATATTGGCTAGACATTTTCTATTAATCCAACTTATAACATCCTATATACTTTCAATAATAAAGCTATTTCTCTTGAATTTCTTCTCTCATTCCATCCAAAATATTCTATCTTCAAAAAACAACTTAGATATCACATACTACTCTTTCTTGATTAACTTACAATATATAATAATTCATACTTATTACATTGGCATCATATTTTTCCTAGACTTAAATAAACTCTCTAAAGGTGTTATATCTCAATGGTTTACTACTCTTGAAAACATTACTACAAGCCATTCTTACCAACATACTCTATATGATCACTTTAATTTATCTAAAACAAATTATTTCTCTTATACTACTGCCTTCTTCATCTTTAACACCAAACTCTGGCTATTTACTGTTCTTAATGATTAAATAATTATTGGCAAGACCAAAAGGCATAATACCCCTACAGGCCTTACCCTTATTACTTACTGGCACTACTCATATCAGTCCCAGTTTTCAAATTTATATCTTACTTCTCCTTCTACTACCACCATATATTTAGGATGTTAACTCAATTCTAATACAATCACCAACAAATGCACTATCTTTATTCTTACAAACCTGGCTACAAAACTATTCTGTTGTATCAATTCTGACAAAACTCTTAATCTATATGCTAACTTTCTTGATATTGCATACTCTGTAGCTATTTGACATCCTCTAAATATTTCATCTCCTCCTTCAATAATAATCAATTTACAACAATTAACTTGCATCTTTTAGTCTAACCAACTTACTAATAGCTTACAGTCCATTGCTAATTTCA